>JAAEAF010004481.1:0-117539 GCA_011037195.1 Triatoma infestans | reverse complement strand
GTCTGGCCTAAGTAGCGAGCGAGACTCTCAATTTTTGTGTCTCTCTCTCTGCTTTAGATCCCTCTCTTCGGATCCTATTTGATATTTTATTTTATTGCCAGAAAAAAAAAAGCTACATCCTTATTGGCAAAGTCAATAGAATTTGAGTTCACAAAATTGTCAAGACAAAAACTTAATTTTAAAATATTCATGTATCTCATACAAGTGAGCTAATAAAGGTGAGCTAATAACAATTTTTTTAACATTAGTTTTGAAACACTTCAAAGTATTATTTTTTTTATATTCTCTGGTAAATATTTGTAAAAAGAGATGGACAAACTATGGAAGCTGGTACGAATTTTTTTTTGTCAATCTGTTTCTATTCTGGGCAAGATTATTGCGTTTTCTAGTGAAATGATCATGAACTTGCGAGAAACATAGAAATTGGCCTTCATTGCACTTTACGTAGACGAGGCATTGAAAAATAAATATGGCTGGTAGTGTGATTTTTCTTAAACGAAGAACGACAAGATACTTTCGAGTCTAAACCCAAAGTGACTCTAATTGCCTTCTTTTGTAACATAAATATTTTTTTATATTCGGCAGCATTACCCCAAATTATAGTATCATAGTACAAATGGCTATGAAAATACACAAAATATGCCAACTTTAAAGCTTGCAAGTCAACCGACATTCTTAATTTTCTCAAAACATAGATTCCACAAGACACTTTACCCATGACGTTATTAACTAGACCTGTCCAGTTCAGTTTTGAATCTATAAAAATGCCTAAGATATTGATGGCTTTTACAGTCCCAATATAATTTCCTAATTTAATAGTAATCTCTTTTATTCACAGCAGTAAGAGAAAGTTGTATAAGTTTTACAACGGATTTTTTTGGCATATTTACTAATCTTTATAACTGAGAGATTAATCTAATCTAATCTAGAACATGGGATCTTATCTAAGAAAGTTCTGGCCCTTAGGTCAACCGATGGACCCTTCTGTTTTGCCCACCCAACCCCTGTAAAAAAACAAATCATTTCAGCCCTTTCTCACTAAGACATGGCAGGGGTAATGCAACAGAAATATCCGTTCCTAAATTTTGGCACCAAATTATAAATGCCAAATTTTTGGAATCAATTGCTAGCATAATACTCTCATTTTCCATGAAGATGAAACGGTGTTTCGTGCTTTCTGGTCACATTTTCTACAGCGTGGATCTACAGTGCGAACTTGTAGATATTTCCTTTAAAGGCAATGCCTATTTGTTTTGCCAAGGAGATTAGTTGTGGGAGAGTCTTTGAAGGGCTCTCTAAGAAGATCTTGGAGTGCCTGGGCACCATAATAAAGAGATTAGTTTTTAAATACATTTCACTGTTCCCCAAACTTGACATTCGTTTACGCATCTTCACGATGGGATCTGAAAATCAATTCTATGATTTTTTGCTCCCTCCTAATTAGAGGAATTATTGCCATCATATCAAATTATCGAAATTGGGTTTTCACAGAAAACACATATTTTGGGGTTCCCGTGAATCCAAACAAATGTTTTTAGCGAATGGTCTGTAATAGGATCCGAAGAGAGGGATCTAAATCAGAGAGAGAGAGACTCACACAAAAACTGAGAGTCTCACTCGCTACTTAGGCCAGACTAGAGTGGGAGACTCTGCATATAAACCATCCGCCTTATTCGCCGGATCTTGCACCGTTCGACTTCTATCTGTTTCCTAAGGTGATATCTGCATTAAAAGGAACAAGATTTGAGTCTGTTGAAGCTGTGAAAGAAAAAGCGGCATGCGTCCTGAATGAGCTGACAGAATAAAACTTCCAGCACTGTTTCAAACAATAGAAGATTCGCATGGAGCGTTGTAGGGATAGAGGAGGGATGTATATGAAGGAGGGATGTATATTGAAGATAAATATGTATGAAATCAAAATAAAATGTTTTACAGCGTCAGTCTCGCTATTTAATAGCCACACCTCGTACAGCTGCGCTAGCCCTACAAGAGGCTGTCTTTAGTACCGTTTATACAGCAATCACATCGCGTCAGCAACCAACTACTACCCTTCTCTTTACTCAGTCGAAATCTCTCGTTACCTAATTACTTGTAAAGTCCTGGCAATTTTGTGCTCTATTTTATTGTATAGTGTTCAGCGTTTATTCTAGCTTATTTCTCAAAAACCCTTCCTCGTTAATCTCTCTCCTTCTAAAACCTATTATATGGTCTATGAACAAAATATCTCAAAAACCCTAAAAATCTTGGGGCAAAATCGAATTTTACGGACAAAATCCTTCGGAATTGCTATTTTCATTGAAAAACCCTTGAATTTTCTCACCTAACTACTAAATCAACACATCAGAGCAATATCCTGTTAAGATTGTGCCAAAATACAACTATGAAAGTGTGATTTTCTTTTTTTAAATTATGTTGCTTCAGTATTTCGCAATTTTTTTTGAAAACCCGGTTCTAGCACTTTTCATTAAATGTAATATAATTACAGTTTGAGAAAATCTTATTTTATGGGGGAATTGGTGGGATGCTGTGGTTAAAAGACAATCTTGTAGAGTGCCATTTTGGTACAGAGGACTTTATCCATGTATATCATATAAAAGGCAAAACAAACGGTTCAATTAAACCCAATTTCGAGTAACGCTTATTAACCAGAATTGTAAGAGTTACGCTAAAAGCAATATCGTCATATGTGAGATTCCAAGAAGATGCATTCTATTTCAAAAGATAGGCACCAATAATAATAATTAATGGGGTTAAGAAAAATAAATGTTTCCGGAATTCCCTATATATCACGTTTTTTTCATGAATAATTTAAACAAATAAAAATCTCTCTGACTCTCTCTCTATATATATATGTAAAAATTCTAATCAAAATCAGAATATCAATATGATGGTCACGTTAAATCACACTAATTGTCTACAATTCATGATGCAAATTTGTTTGTTTCCATTTCAAAACATACAACATTGTATGAACATACAGAGAGGTATTTGTATATATACAAATAATGTGTGTGTGTGTGTGTGTGTGTGTTGTGTATGTAAAAGAGATACAAACACATCTACGTATAATATGTGTAGAATTTGTATTTATCGTTTCAATAAATGTCATATACATACGCAGAAATACACTTTATACGTCTATATATACTATATGTGTTATTAAGTGCTACTGTTTACATAAAGTTAATTACATTATTGCTAGCGTACCCAACAGATAGATTAATGTATTGAAGAGAGTAAAATATGTGATTGTGTGTTGTGTATATATGTGTGTCTGTGATGTGGGAAAGAGAAGTGATTGTAGTGTGAGAGCAATATGGCGGGAGTAGAATGAGCAGCACGAGATTGGTGTGGCTGTGGCGCGAGCCTAGAGGTAGTAACACTATAGGAAGGTTACTATATATATATATACACAGACTCACAGTGTAGCCAACATACATATAGCTCTCTCTCATCCCTCCTCCGCCACCACCATACCAACAACACAGGGTGTGCCACTACTGTTGCAATCAGTCTGGATTGTACTCCACATGTCAGGCACAATAATACCACTCTAATAGGTACGTGTCACGAATCTTAGCCAGCCAACAAACCGAGCACTATGTTGTTCGGGTCGCCTCTGTTTCAGTGCACGCTGCCTACATCTTAATGAATATACCTTCTAACTCTGGAACCTACCACTCCCCCCCTCCACGGTAGATCTCTTCCTCCCCCATCTTCTCCAGGCAGACACTAACCTAGAGAATACTGAGAACTTACTCATTAGTCATGATTAATTTGATTTATTGTAGGTGGCAATAGGTGGATAAGTAACTATTCCAATAAGAGTTCTTACAATTGTAATAATACAATCCAATTAAAAAAACAGAGAATTAAAACAAAGTGGACTCTCAGTGTTTTAATTTTAAACCAACATTCTACACAAATTAATAATTAAGTCTCGTTAATACCAATATGGACAATCTATGTTGACAATTTAATTCAATTAAGTAACTGTAAAATCTGTGGAAATATGGTGACAATCAGAGATTTTCATTAAATGAAAAAAACCTGATGTTAACTTTTTTTTTTATATGTATGTACGTATTATGCAAATTTAATCTAACTTCAAAAATCAGATGTGAAAAACTAAAAAGATTTTCTGTTACTGCTGTTAATAAAATTATATATAAAATCACTAATTTTCATTAAATTTCAAATTCTACTCATTTGTCCTTGATTAGATTCTCTTTTAGGGGGGATATTGTACTGCGATCTGAAAGATCTATTCTATTCCCCGGAGCCCTCTCAGTGCACTGCACTCTAGTGTTCTTTAGCTACAGACAGCACTGTCTATCACCGGACAGTGGCCGTAGAGGCTTCTAGGAAAAGGAAATCTAAGGTAATACTGCTGGAATCGAACCCGGGACCTCTCACGTGGGAGTCCAGCGCGCTACCACTGAGCAAATCCTTTCCCTATAATTTGTCTTAACATAAATATAAAGGTAGTGGGGGTGAAATATCATCTCTACCCAGGCAGGTAATAGAATGATTTCATTGCATTCCAATGCCTATAACATTGATCTAACGTTACTCTATTCGGAGAGCTCGATGCCTCCGAAGGAAAGTAGATAACTTAAGCCGCAATAACCCATTGTGCTCCCTGAATACACTCCACCATCAGCCCAGTCACCATGAATAAAAAGTGCCATAGCCCTTTCTACAATTCACCTAATAGGGAAAGAAAGAAGATAAAAAAAAAAAGGTAGGGAGTTATGATTAACACCTCCAATTTACGGTCGAAGATTAAAAGACAATCCGCAATCTCGGGAGAATGGTGGTGATATTTCCTTTGCAGATGACGCTGCCAAGGTATTCAAAGAAAAGAATCATCCACCGGTACGTAACTTGTGGATCGATTAGAGAAAACTAACTTGGCATTAGGAAAGACGAGATGTCCGGCAAGGCGTGGAATCAGGATAGGCGTATTGTCAAAAGATATCTTAGATTCCAAGTTTCGGCATAAGCAATCCAGCGCCAAATTTGAAAACAATCGCCCAAAATTTCCACAAACAAGATCTCCTATAGTTCATTTTAATCTAATTCAATCCCAGACTTAATCTAGATTTCATTCCCACCGACATCTAAACCAACCTACAATTTCCATAATAGAAAACATTATGGAAATGCATTAAAACATTATGCTCTTTTACCGACAATCTGATTTCCTCACAACCCAAATAAAAACTGTAATTAGATGAATGCATGTTACTCTTTCTACTATAGAAATTCTAAAAAAAAGAAAGAAAGGGTTGTATCTCGAAAAAAACAGTATTCTGTAGGTGATAAAACTAGATGGCTAATAAAGGTCTGTGAAAGCCTCATCAATATTTCACTGAGTGTAATATTGTGGTCCTAATCAGTGTTGTGAAGCGTTTAATTTCGTCAGTTTATCAATTTCTCATTTTCTGGAGATGGCCATGTGATATGTTAGCCAGACTGGAAGGACATGCTTGGAGGAATTGCCGTATTCCAGAACATTTTAGAATCAATATCGAAATGAAGACGTCTGAATTTGATGTCCCCAAAGCATTCCTGATTTCTGTTTATCCCTATGCTCAGTTGTATTAGTTTCTAATAGAAATTTGTTGATTAAAAGGTTCAAGTTTACTAGAAAAATTTAGTAATTAGTGAGTAATATAACTTATCGTTGATTAGATTTACCCTGATGGAGTATATATATATAGTGTGTGTGTATATTAGATCACATCAGTGTTAGTAATGTGGAGATATTGGGAGTGAAGTGATGCAGAGGGAGGTTTTAGTGATAAAGAGAGTGAACTTGGTAGTGTGAAGAGGGAGAATACGGAGACTATGAGGGTTTGGAATTGGCGGGGAAATGTGAGGGTGGCGCCTGGTCGACGGTGTAAATAGATTTGCAAACGCATGTCCATTATACTATAGTATAGAGCACGCTTTATGTGATTATATTCAACGATACTTACACAGTGAGTAACGTATATACATCCTACACGTATATACATATATTCGTGCACACACCTAAATATACCTATCTATACATTTACATAAAGGGTAAAGTGCAAGCCTTCCTAATGTCAATCACAGCCCTATGTGCTAGCGCTCTCACCTATTTGTCAATGGGTGTATGCATGTTGTGTGCGTGTGTGTAGTACACGTGAGAATGTATGTATATATATGCACTGACGTTTCTTCTACATATATATGGACATCACTTTAATTCACATTCTCTCAGTATTTACATCTACATAAAGTTACTAACAAACGGTTAAAATATTTTTGGATTTCAAAGTGTATCTATATTATGTACCTACAGATTTATAAACTTTTTTCTTTTTAACTGAAATTTGCAACTGTATGGTTGCAAATGAGATAATAAAAAGATAAATAAATAAATGGGATGATAATAGGGTTGCGATAATCTAGTGATGACACTCAAATAACCTGATTATTTATAGAGCAGTATAGTGTCAGTTTAATTTAATTTATTTATTTATTTATTTTTTTGTATTTTAAACTCGCCAAGAGCAGTTCCGAGGGTTACGTGAATTACGCTATACCAAGGGAAATAATCCTCTTTCATTAGCATGTGGAAACATACCCTCTGAAGAAGTAAAAAAAAAAAAAAAAAAAATCTGGAGTGATACACTCACACAACTTTCTCTTACTCTAGTTTTCAAAATTATAATTGACAAATTTTATAGTTAGTTTACCAAATTTAATGAAATTCGTCGAAAACTAAAACAAAAAACAAAACTGTTCAGTAAAAGAGCACTTCCGGTTTACTAAGTTTCTTGAAATTCGGAATTTTGGCCATCTACTTATTTCTAATCTTGTTTCGGTGGTAGAATTGTATATTCAATTATGATAGCACTTTTGAGAAAAACATAAACCCAACCCCTCCCTCAAAAGCCCCCTTAAATGACTGTACCAGGTGAAATGTTTTAAATAAAAGTTTTAGCTCTTTATATGTGTAGTTCACATTCCTAGTTTAAAGAAAAATCGTTGGAACTGTTTTTGAAAAAAATACCAGAAAACTAAAAAATACATTTCAGTAAAAACGCATTTCCGGTCATTCGATTTTTTTTTCAAAACTCCGAATTTCAATAACACATTTAATTCTTATTAATATTATCTAGATGACAGAATTATATATTGTAAACTAAAATTCCACTTTAAAAGATAATCTAGCCCCATCCCTCCACTATAAGTGCCCTTAAATGAATTTTCCCAGAGAAATGTTTTAAATAAAAGTTGTAGATTTTTTATATGTGTATGTATTGGAATCAGATATCTTGGTATCGGGAGTTGAAGTGATGTGTAAGTGATTGTTGGTTAGAGAGTTTTAGAGAATTGTTATTCGAAATACGTACTACTGATTTATGAAAATAAACTATATTTTAACAAATAATTTAAAGTGTTTTGAAATAGATAAACTAAGATGCACAATTGTAAATGAATGTAAGAATAATGGAATGAATATAAAATATTAAAGAAGTAGTGTTTAAAACCTTGAATAGGGACGCGCTCGGGATGTGTGAAACTTAATTGATGACTGATGTGATACTGATGAATACTGATAGAATACTGATCCCCTCCTCCAGTGGGGCGACGTTTATATTCGCATCACTCATACATCGGCTGATGTGTCAATACGTGCCACACTAAGACATCTCTCGTAGTATATTGACCCTAGGGGGTGTCGGTGGTTAACAAAGGCTGTTTGTTAACAGATGGGTAGCCAGGTGGCCTCTTGAGTATACATTGACCCTTGTTTGAAAGGGTTTTGCCGGCGGTTCTTTTGACTGTATATTGACCCTTGTATGAAGGGGATATAGGCCAGGTGTACATTGACCCTGGTATAAAAGGGTTTTGCCGCGGTTCTTGACCTGCAGACAGCGGCTGGCTGGAACCACTACTTATAATTTTTAGATTTATTTATTCAAAACATTATATCTTCTTTCTTCTTGCCATCACATCACATGTACTTGATATACCAAGCTAAAGAAAATCGTCGGAGCCATTTTTGAGAAAATCGCTCCAGTAAAGTGGTACTTCAGAATTAAGGAATTTTGACAGATGACCTGCTGTCGGATCTCACAGTGATATCTAAATGGAATATCAAGTTTCAACTTTCTACGATTTTTCGTTTTTGAGCTGTGCTGTTCACATACGCTCAAACACACAAACCATTGTCTAAAATCATTTTTTTTTTGGACTCAAGGGGACCTCAAAACGGATATTTCCGGTGAAAACTCGATATCGAAAATTTGGCACAATTACAATACTCCCTCTAATAGCAATTAGAGAAAGTAAAAAGAAAGAACACTAAGAATAGATCAAACTCTTTACAAACTAGTTCGCCGGTAGTCAATATTTCCTGGAGAAACTTCTAAATTAACTAATACAAGAATAATATTGTCCGATTTGTTCGGACTGCGGTGAATCTTAGATGGATTAAACCCGAGTCTGGGTATTTGTTCTAGACCCGGGTTGTTGTTGTTTTTCTTGGGGTAGGTATATGGGCCAAGTGAGGCTTTGGATAGCGTAGGGTTTTTTGGTCCCCCTCCCAGCAGACAAATAATAATAATAATAATAATTATTATTATTATTATTATTATTTTAACCAATACGCCTCTTAGGTATTTTAGTATCAATGTCTGTACTCGTCTAAAAAGACTTGAATAAAAAAGAATAAGATATTTATAGCTTAGAAGCCATTTCTTTCTTCACTAATACTAAGCTGCAATTGTAAAAACTAAGCTAAGCTACAATTGTAAAAAATCCAAGGAACACAATTTCATATCTCAATAAAGTCATGTTTAAGCAAGTAATTAATTATAAACTTCAATTTTTACTTTCTCTTACTCCTAGTAAGAGGAAGTATTGTAATCGTGTCAAATTTTCGATATTGAGTTTTCACCGGAAATATCCGTTTTGAGGTCCCCTGAGTCCAAAAAAGTGGGTTTTTAGCAAATGGTCTGGTGTGTGTGTGTGTATGTATGTGAACAGCATAGCTCAAAAACGATAGTTCAAACTTGATATTACGTTTAGGTATCACCATGGGATCTGACGGTGCGTTATGTGCCAATATTCCTCAACCGGAAGTACCACTTTACTAGTTGTTTTTTTTTACGTTTTTGCGATTTTCTCAAAAATGGCTCCGACGATTTTCTTTAAACTTTGTATATCAACTACAAATACAAAGAGCTACAACTTTTACTAGAAACATTTCTCTAGGAAAATTCATTTAAGGACACTTCTGGGGGAAGGGTGGGGTCAAGTTTTCATCTTAACTACTATTTCAGTTTATTAGACAATTCTGTCATCTAAATAATGTTAATTAGAATTAAATATGTTGTTGAACTTGCGAGTTTGAAAAAAATCAGATAAATCCGGAAGTGTGTTTGTTTTGACACTTTACTAAATGATTCTTTCATTTTTTCGCGATTTTCTCAAAAATGGCTCCGACGATTTTCATGAAACTTCGTATACAAAATAAAAATGCAAAGATCTACATCTTTTATTTAAGACATTTCTCTGTAAAAATTCATGTAAGGCCAGTTTTATGAATTTTTAGGGGATAGCACTCCAGCTTCCATTAAGTGCTATCATAGTTGATTATTACAATTCTATCATCCAAACAAACTTAATTAGAAAGAAATAGATGGCCAAAATTCCAAGTTTTAAGAAAATTGTAAGCTGGAAGTGCGCTTATACTGAACAGCTTTTTCAGTTTTTCGACGAATTTCGCTATATATTTGGTACACAAACTATAACATTTGTCAATTATAATTTTGAGAACAGGAGTAAGAGAAAGTTGTGTGAGTGTTTCACACCAGATTTTTTTTTTTGTATGATGTATCGTATTTCTTCATAGAATTAACTCCCTTTGGGATCAGATTGCATTATTACTATCATCCAATCACGTAATATAAACACCTTCACACACCAAGCGCCTATATAATACATTATGCATATATAATCATGATATTTATTACCAGTAAATAACATAATTAATGAAGGCTTTGTCATAAATTAATATTTAATATTAATGTTTAATACTATATCACTATCAAATTTCATACAACACAATGTAAATAATTTGAATAATATATATAAACACGTTCCCAGAAATAATCATAAATTTCATTTCATTTTTTTTTTACTTCTATTTATCTGCTTTTCTCTGTATGAAGCAATCATGTTTTTTTTTTTATATACTGCAATTACATATTTACAATTACGTAAATAATTTTGCCAATTTTCGTTTCCTTTATGTTAAATCAATATTAATGTTTGGAACGTTTATTAGTATCAGAGACATTTTCCGTGGTAACCTGCTTCATTTTGTGGTCATCGACCGGTTTCGGGCGTTCGCCCATCTTCAGGATGGGTTTTTTTAGACAGTGTGACAACACAGACTCGCACAGAGCAAACTTAGTTTCACACTAACTGAGACATATTTTTAAAAAACTAAACTCTTAAACTAGGTCAAGGGATGTGGCCAGATGGGTGGGAAAACACGTGTTTGGCTTGTTAAAGGGCAAATTTTTCTTACAGTGGACACAACACGTGGGGGGTCTAATCTTTAAACTGTGTTGTGAATAAAATTCATCATTCATTTAAAATTGAACGATTTTTTATATACCATATTTAGGTATACATGCGTGCGAGGATGTGAAGGATGCGTGAAAAAGTGAAAGAATGACTGGAATGCATAGATATAAAAACTTAATTATAAAAAATCGTTCAATTTTAAATGAATGAATGAATTTTAAATGTTAGTTTAATCGTTATTTAATTTATTTAAATTTATTTTGTGTATTTTTTATATTCTATTTTGGTTAGTTAATTGTAAAGTAAATCTCCCTCCAGTAACAGAGTTTAAACAACACGTGTTTTCCAACAACACGTGCCCTTTAACAGCCAAACACGTGTTTTCCCACCCATCTGGCCACAACGCTTGACCTAATTTAAGAGTTTAGTTTTTAAAAAATACGTCTCAGTTAGTGTGAAACTAAGTTTGCTCTGTGCGAGTCTGTGTTGTCATACTGTCTAAAAAAACGCATCCTGAAGATGGGCGAACGCCCGAAACCGGTCGATGACCACAAAATGAAGCAGGCTACCACGGAAAATGTCTCTGATGCTTTCCAGCTCTGCGGAACCAACCACCACAACAAAGTTTATTAGTATTTTATACGTGTTATTCAGTTCAGGAGTTTTAGTCGAGAATGAGGATATTGGTCGTTTGGTCGAGAGGGATAACAAGGTAACGATCTTTTTTTTTTTTTGACCATAGGTAGGGAGGGATATATGGTTGAGGAGTATATAGAAAGAAGAATTTTTCGGGTTCAATGTGAAGACTATATATTTAAATTTGAGCTGATTCACTTTTGATACTGTAATTACGGAGCTAGAATGAGTGTTAAATTTAATTCTAGAATTCCAAAAAAATGATGAAAATTGGTTGATAGGAAGTCAGTCGATTTTACTGATTAGATTTTTTTATTTTCACTGAAAGTATCACTTTTATTTGTAATATTTTTCCGAAAAAGAAAAAATACTTTGAATAGTTTTCGTAATTAATGGCGTTAATCTTCAAATGTTATATGAAATCAGTTCAATGCTATTGACACTCTAAGTAAACATTTTTACTACCTGCTACTAAAGTATAAGTAGGTAATTGTTCCTCCACCTCTTTTGCATTTATTTTGGGACAAATTAATCAATTTTTCAAGTTTAAAGAGAATTTAACATTTTATATAAAATTGTGTTTAAAAACTAGTAAGAGGATGTCCAGATTTTTTTTTTGTAGAATAGTATGGAAGAAAAGGAAACAAAAATTGGCAAAATTATTTACGTAAATTGTATATGTGTAATTGCAGTTTGAAAAAAATCTGGTGTGAAACACTCACACAACTTTCTCTTACTCCAGTACTCAAAATTATAATTGACAAATTTTATAGTTAGTGTACCAAATTTAATGAAATTCGTCGAAAAGTGAAAACACTGTCCAGTAAAACTGTCCGGTTTACTAATTTCCTTGAAACTCGGAATTGGGTCATATATTAATTTCTAGTTATTTCAATTTGGATGACAGAATTGTATAATCAACTGTGATAGCATTTTAAAGAAAAACATAACCCCCCTCCCCCAAAAGTCCCCTTAAATGAATTTATCAGGGGAAAAGTTTCAAATAAAAGTTGTAGCTCTTTATATGTATAGTTAACAACGCTGGTTTAAAGAAAATCGTTGGAGCCATTTTCGAGAAAATACCAGAAAACTGAAAATTATATTTCAGTAAAAACGCACTTCCGGTTATCTATTTTTTTTCAAACTCGGAATTTCAACAACATATTTAATTCTAATTAACATTATTTAGATGACAGAATTGTCTAATATACTGAAACAGCAGTTAAGATGAAAACCTAACCCCACCCCTCCCCCAGAAGTGCCCTTAAATGAATTTTCCTGGAGAAATGTTTCAAATAAAAGTTGTAGCTCTTTGTATGTGTAGTTGATATAGCAAGTTTAAAGAAAATCTTCGGAGCCATTTTTGAGAAAATTGCAAAAACGTAAAAAAAACAACTAGTAAAGTGGTACTTCCGGTTGAGGAATATTGACACATAACGCACCGTCAGATCCCATGGTGATACCTAAACGTAATATCAAGTTTGAACTTTCTACGATTTTTCGTTTTTGAGCTATGCTGTTCACATACATACACACACAGACACACACACACACACATACAGACCAGACCATTCGCTAAAAACCACTTTTTTGGACTCAGGGGACCTCAAAACGGATATTTCCGGTGAAAACTCGATATCGAAAATTTGACACGATTACAATACTTCCTCTTACTAGGAGTAAGAGAAAGTAAAAAAAGAAGAAGACTTGATTGCCTCATACAGAGAAAGGCAGATAAATAAAAAAAAAAAAAAAAAAAAAAACGAAATGAAACGTATAATTATTTTTGTACACACACACAACACACACACGCACACACACACACACGCACACACACATATATATATATATCATTCAAATTATTTACATTTGTGTTGTATGAACTTCGATAGTGATATAGTATTAAATATTAATTTATTTGTCAATGCCTTTATAATTATTATATTATTTACTGGTAATAAATATCATGATTATGTATGCATAATGTATTATATAGGCGCTTGGTGTGGGAAGGTGTTTATATTACGTGATTGGATGATAGTAATAATGCAATCTGCTTCCAAAGGGAATTAATTCTATGAAGAAATACGATACATATTACAAAAAAAAAAAAAAAAAAATGAACTTTATAATTACTTGCTTAAGCATTTCTTTATTGAGATATGTGATTGTGTTCCTTGGATTTTCCACAATTTTAGATTACCTTAGTATTTACAATTACAGCTTACTATTAGTGAAGAAAGTAATTGCCATAAAAGGTATAAAAAGCTAATATCTTATTCTTTTCGATTCAAGTCTTTTTAGAAGAGTACAGATATTGATACTAAAATACCTTAGAGGCACAATGGTTAAAATTATTATTATTATTATTTGTCTGTGGGGAGCGACCAAACCCTACGCTATCCAAAGCCTCACTGGGCCCATATACCTACCCCAAGAAAAACAACAACAAACCGGGTCTAGAACAAATATCCGGACCCGAGTCTAATCCATCTAAGATTCACCGCAGTCCGAACAAATCAGACAATAACCTTAAGGGGAAATAGCCTAAACTCTTCTACAGACATCCTATTCCGACCAAAGCTCCTGAACCTAATTTCCTCACAACTCAGGCAATCTATCATAAAATGGATGGTTGTTTCCTCCTCTGTCTCACAGATAAAAATGGATCCGGCATATGCCCCATTACGTAGAGATGTTTCCTTAAACCACAATGTCCAGTAAGGGATCCAACCAGATGCCTGAGAGAGCTCCTATGATCTCAATGCTATAATGTGTGATATCGGACAATAACGTTAATGCGAAATAGCCTAAGCTCTTCCACAGACATCCTATTCCGACCAAAGCTCCTGAACCTAATTTCCTCACAACTCAGGCAATCTATCATAAAATGGATGGGTGTTTCCTCCTATACCTCACAGACAAAATGGATCCGGCATAATCCCCATTACGTAGAGATGTCTCCTTAAATTTCAATGCCCAGTAAGGAATCCAACCAGATGCCTGAGAGAGCTCCGTGAAAGACACAACAACGTGTCACATTGGTTAAAATTAAGTGAATATCTATATATTATTGTCTTCTTCATATAACAACAACATATGTTGTAGTCTAGAAAATACCATTTCAATTATTAATAATTTAGATAAGTCAAAATGAGTTACCATTTCAATAATTATGGGGCGTGTGTTGGTGTAGTGGTTATGAGCATGGCTTAGTAAGTGGGAGATCCCCAGTTCGAGTCCCGCGTATAACTGCTAAATTTTATATTGGTATAAAAAATGATAATAGTAAAGTAAGTGCATCCGCCCCCGTCCACGACAGCTGATTTGTTAGTTGGACTTAAGCCCGCCTAAAAAAAAATTGGCATTAATTTACTTTTACTTTTTTTATTAATTATATAATTACTTCTATTCAAAAGAACTGACCCGGAAAAATGTTTGAAATAAAAGTTTTGACTTTTAGGTTGTAGTTAGAACCAAATTTAAGGAAAATCATTGAAGTCTTTTTTTCGAGAAAATTGCAAAAAACTAAAAAAGCCATTCCGTGAAATAGTACTTTCGATTGACCGATTTTAACCAAAACCCTTCATGTCCAGGACCCTGGAAGAACGAAATAATTATCAAGTTGGAAGTTTCTGTGATTTTTGGTTTTGACTATATGCTGGTGCCCACGGCTCACAACACCAATTTCTAAAAACCACTTTTTCGGTCTCTTCAAGCGGCGACATCAAAAAGTAAGTTTCCGTTGAAAACATGATATCAAAAATTTGACGTGATCTAAATACTTACTCGTACAGCAGTAAGTTACTTACTTTTCCGGGAATCTCTCTTATTAGCAGGATTACATTCTTCAATCAAAAGTTTGATTCCATTTCCTTCTATTATTCCGGTCGCCGTCCCTTAAACCTCGATCACTCATTTCCTGCTCTAAACCATCTGCACAACCTCCGCAAACCATTGCGATTTCTCCTAGATCGTGGTTCTTGTGACACCCACTTCTTGAGCTCATCCTTTTTACGTGATCATACCATGTTAGCTTCTTTACTGTTTGCCTTGATAGTAGTTCTCAAACATCTTCTCCAGAACTCCAGTTCTACCGTCCTTATTATTATTTTTTCTTGTTTTTTAGTTAGGTCGTCCAGGTCTCGGCGACACTTTCAAATACAGGAATAATCAATTTTCTTTTTAGTTTCATTGGAGCGAGTAGAACTCTATAAAACTGGTTGCAGCATTCTTCTCCAACAGAGACATTTTCCGTGGTAGCCTGCTTCATTTTGTGGTCATCGACCGGTTTCGGGCGTTCGCCCATCTTCAGGATGCGTTTTTCAGACAGTGTGACAACATCGACTTGCACAGAGCAAACTTAGTTTTCACTCTGACTGGTTTAACTGTCAGTGTAATGTTTAACTGACAGTTAAACCAGTCAGTGTGAAAACTAAGTTTGCTCTGTGCAAGTCTGTGTTGTCACACTGTCTGAAAAACGCATCCTGAAGATGGGCGAACGCCCGAAACCGGTCGATGACCACAAAATGAAGCAGGCTACCACGGAAAATGTCTCTGATGCTTTCCAGCTCTGCGGAACCAACCACCACAACAATTCTTCTCCAATTCTTCTTATTTCTGTCTGTTTTTCCCCCATACTTTCCAACATCGATCCCAAATATTTAAACCAGTTTACGCCTTGAAATTCTTTCCGTTCTAACTTCTAGGTCAATGATCCTTCCAGCTCTGAGAGACATATACTTTGTTTTTTCAAAATTTATTATCAAAAGCCAAATCCTCTCCTAGCTTCCTTATAATACATTCCAAATCCTCCCTGTAACCTGGGCTAACACCACCTCGGAGCGCCGGCAGACAGAATGACCATATGCAGTCTTTGTCAACAGGCACTCCCATTCTTCTACATCTTCTATTATACTTCGCCAACATTATTTCCAGAAAAATTTCAAAAAAGTTAGGTGGCATGCTGCATCCTTGCTTTTATCCCCATTTGTTCCTTCGAACTGCTTAAATATAAGGTTTTTCTACCTTAATACGCGGCATGTGCTCTTTTTGTTATTTTAATTAAATAACAAGTTATTTTAATTTAAATAGCAAAGGGGAAATTATATGCGTTGATTATTGAATTTTAGTTTTGTGATGATCAGTTTTCGTTGATTAGCCCCTTCCCCCCACACAAAAAGGACTCAGGCTTAAAAAAAATACCTCAAAATATAAAATATGCATCACATAAATTTTAAGGTAATTATGTAGAAACTAATTAAACAATTTTACAGTTAAACAATTTGATTATATCATAATGAAATCAAAATGTGAAATATTATATATATTAATAAAGTGTATTTGTATGCATATAATTATGTAATAAACTATTTACGGTTGAGTCAATTTTGATCAGACTAATGAATGAGAAAATGCAATGAGGAGAGAATGGTGGAAACATACGGTTGAGAAAGTTTCTACATTATTCAACAATAATATAACTCAATGCACCTAATATTGGGTTTCACAATGTACCCAAACTGGTATGGATTGTATGGGTTGGTCATACTACATTTATTAGTTTATAGGGCCGTATAGGTTTGTTAGCATTTTGCAAACCTTAAATAATAATGTCAAATACAGCATTAAAATATATGAATATAATTCAATCAATTAAATAGCAAGCAAATTTCAATTTTCCTTTAACTTGTTTATAATAATAAAAGACGCCTTTAAAGTATGTTTGCTATCCGCTTCTATCCATGTCACCTGATCGATAGCTCGACTGAAAAAACAGGCATTATTTTTAGTATTTATAGTAAAGTCATGAGACTTTATCGGAAGCTGGATACAAAGCCTCCCTCCCAGAAAATAGTCATTAATTTACTTCCTTTTAATAATACAAGCCATAGTTTGCCTTCCCTCTTCTTTTTTATCCAAGAAGCTGGTGAAGGGACAAACATTTATCAGCTCCAAATATTGCGGAGAATACAAAAAGGAGATAATGTATTAGGTCTGCACTTTGATGATATTGTTTCCAAATATGGGTAGAGAAAGATTTTATGTCATTATATGGGATAAAGAACCTTGTAAGTAAAGATTTCCACGTAACTCCCATTGGAACGGGGACCCTTTTTTTGTTCTGTTTGCTTTAAGATTGGGTGCATAAACTTGGTCACACTGTGATTTAACTTTTCGGAAAGCCTTAACAAAGTTGCTAAAATCTTTCAAGTTAGTCTAGCTAATTATGCGTTAGAATTTTGAGTGGAACTTTGAAACATACACATCTATTAAATCCCAGAAACATAAAGAAAGAAAATTAAAAGTTTCTAGTTTCTTGTCTTAAATCATCCTCAGAGAAAAAAAAAAAAAAATGAAAAATGTGGATGTTTTGAAGTTCCACGCAAAATTCTTTCTCCACATCTTCAAGACTATCTATATATTAAAACCTTGATAAAGACCGAATACTCTGTCGAAATGTTGGCATAATTGAATGTTTCTTTCTTGACCGATCCTCACCAAAAATTTCTTAATAACATAATTCATCAACGGTCAATAAATACTTTTATATTGAAGACAACTAATTATTTTTTTTTGGATGCTTCAACAATTATATTATAACGACATTTAATAGATATATTACCGAGTATCGAATCTCCGCTTACGACTCTAGCGCCTACCACTAAGCCAATTTTCCTTTCCCTAATTAATATTTAATTTGATAATTTATAAAAAACATACATAATTTTAATAGATCAATTACTAAATAAAGTTCGTACAGAATAATTGTTTAATTTCATTTATTAAATTTTTTATTCGTCAAGGAAGCCTAAAAGAGTCTACTTTTGAATATGGAGATTTTGGATTTGAAACTGTAATAATTTCAGTACCAGATAATATATTACAATCTACCAGAATCGCACTATAGCGCCGCATGATCGCTATAATATAGACTAATTGGTAGAAATTATTCAAATAATGGTTTGATTGGCTGTTGGTTTTATAAGTAATTATTATCCATTCATCTATTGGTAATTACCCATCTATTGTGTTATTAATTACTCTAATGTAGAGTTATTTTTTTAGTTATCAATAAACAGAAAGGGAAGCGAATAGCTAAATGGTTAGCCTACTGGACTCCCATGCGGAGATGCAGGTGTAACGGCAAGAAAGAGAACACAAGCCCGACCGAGAGAAAACAGACTCTCTCTGGTACTCTCTCACTTAAGCAGGCTAGAGTGGGGAACCTGTATATAAGCCAGTGAGAGATCTAGATATCTATCTATCTATCTATCTATTAGATTCAACCATACATCGCATCGTGTCGTATCTCTACTCCCAGCTTTTATTCTATAAAAATCATTACAAGTCCAGTGGAGTTTGTGTAAGCTTATAGCTATATTATAACAGTGTCTTCACATATCTCGTCTAATTAATCAATCCCAATTTCTCTCCTCATCAACTCCATTATACCGGGTTCGAGTGCAGTTGTAGTGCCCTTAGATTTTTTGCTTCCTAGGAGCCTCTAAAGCTCACCATCTGGTGATGGACAGTGTTGTCTATAACGAGAGAATACTGTCCCGGAGGCCGGCAGTGCACTGAGAAGGCTCCGGACGCTAAATGACCATAGATATGACGCGCCTTAAATTAAAAAAAAAAAAATCAGTTCTTAAATAAATTTAAAAAAACTACACAATCATGTAGGATAATTCTATTTTGTTGAAATGAAGGTTTCCAATTGTTTTATTGTATATTGCATATTTTTCCTATTTCTTCTAAATTTTTAGTTACAAAATAATTACACAATTATGTGACAGAGTTGTGTTCGATAACTAATTTTAATTATAGAAAGGAATGTTACTCATTATAAATTTATCATTCTAAACATGTACGTACATTATAGTGTATTTATAAATGTACATTATACTACAATATAGTGTACTTGCTAAATACGTATATGTATGTAATATTATTCAAAACTTTAATATCAGATTAGGTTAAATATTTTATGTAGATTAAATATTTAGCTGATTTCAATTTCTGAGAGATATTTAATAAAATTTTCAATATAACTTCATCAAGTACAGATTAAACATTGTTATACACTGTTTTAACATTAAGTATGGAATTATGTGAGGAAAATGTTTAATTAATTAAATAACAATAATTATATTGGCATTAAAATTTAACAACACGTATAATATTATATAATTTTATTATTCATATAACATGTATCATAATAACAACCGAAAAGATCTATAAATCTGTGGTTTAATGGTAAATACAAATTATCGATTATATAAATTCTAATGAAATTTATTAATTATTAATAATAATATTATTAGATTTATATTACAGCAGCATTTCAAATGCAACAATAATGTTGCTGTTATTAATGGAAAAAAACAAAACTGATATAATCATGTTGCAATAAAGATCAATTTAACAACTTTTTTTTTGAACTTACACAATTTTATTAAGTTTAGTATTACAAGGATATAAAAATGAAGAAATGCTGGAAGTATCGTAATCTAAACTAGGAGACTACCATCTTCTAGACAATGGTCGGCCCATAACATTATATAAATCCAAATAACATTGAAATGTTAATTAATAAATTCTTTAAAATTCCTTAAAAGCAATTTTCATAGAAATATGTTACAAATAAAAGTGATAATAACTTTAAAGTAAATCGTTATAGTCATATTTTGAGAAATTTCCAAAAAACAAAAAAACCTAGAATAAAAAGTATTTATTGACTGTTGATGAATTATGTTACGAAAAAATTTTGGTGACGATCGGTCAAAAAAAAAAAAAAAAATTCAATTATGCCAACGTTTCGACAGCGTTTCCTGTCTTTATCAAGGCTTTAATATATAGATAGTCGTGAAGATTAGAGAAAGAATTTTTAAAACATACTCATTTGTTTTACATCGCAGAAACATAAAAAAAAGAAAATTAAATGTTACTAGTGTCTGGTCTTCAGAAATGTAATTTCTTTCTCCACATCTTCACGACAATCTATATATATTAATGCCTTGATAAAGACAGGAAACTCTGTCGAAACTGCTGGTATAATTGAATGTTTCTTTCTTCACCTATCCTCACCAAATTTCTTCATAACAAAAACCTATTTCAAACAGTCGTACTTCCAGGTTAATCGACTGTCTTCAAATTTGGAATTCTAGTAATGCTTCTAGTATACCTTTATGTGGAAGAACCGTATATTGTACTGAAGGGTACTTTAGAAGAAACCTTGGAAGTTGCCTCTCCGTCAAGAAACCACCAAAACAATCAATTTTCCTGGGAAGTGTTCCAAAAAATAAAAATAAGAAATTTATATATTAATATGTGTAGATGTAGATTGTTGTAGAGGATTATCGCACTGCGACCTGAAAGATCTATTGTGCCCCCTGGAGCCTTCTTCTCAGTGCATTGCCGGCCACCAAGCAGTGTTCTCTAGCTACAGAACACTGCTCGTCACCGGACAGTGAGTGAGTTGTAGAGGCTCTTAGGAAAAGAAAATCTAAAGGCAGCATGCTGGATTCGAACCCGGGATCTCCGCGTTGCTAGTCCAGCGTACCACGGAAGCTAATCCCTTTCTTCTAGCTTGGCTTACGCCAAGTAACTAGGGGCGGAGACACTAGTTTGTGTACTGTGTTTGTCCTAGTCTGTAAAGTCTAGAGTGTATGTAGTTTAAGTGTATGTGTACTGTTCTGACGTGGAGCATAGAGTTCTGAGCTGTGGTAACCCGAGGGGTCGCTACTCCCCAAATAACTGCATACAACAGATATCCCTTGCCTAATATGTGTAGATACAATACGAAGTTTAAAGATAATTGTTGAAGCCGTTTGGGTAGAAAATCATAAAAATTAAAACAGAAAAAACGTTCAAGAAAGTCGCACTCTCAGTGCTTGGATTTTAGCCGAAAATTTCGAGTCAAATGCGGTGGTGGTACCAAAACAAAATCTCACTACATTTAAGTGTTGTTTTTTTTCGCTTTAGAGATATTTTGTTCGCACGGACAGACAGACAGCTGTCGCTAAATACATTTTTTTTTCGGCCTAGGGTGAACTCGAAACCTCGAAAAAAGCAAAATTGGTAATTTCGAAAATTTTACCAAATCGCAAAATTTCCTCTTACTAAGGAGTGAGAGAAAATAAAAATATAACGTTGGCCGTTTTGAAATCATAAAACTAAGTATGAAATGGGAAAATGTGTTTGGTGGGGCCCCCCTATTTCGTGTGTTCGGCCCACCAAGTTGCTATGTGTAAGTATACTCGCCCTGAGCTGGTAGTGGCAGAGAAAGGTAGACAAAATTCATTAAGCAATACAAAAATAAAGAAAAACTGGACTGAATACTGGTAGGTATATGGATTTGCTTTAAAGTATTTAGCCAGTTGTCAGCTCGATAAAATTGATATAATGAACGACAAATTTGAGGCGAGAAACGACAGGAAAAATAATCACATCAAAATAATCATAGAAGGTACAAATTTAATAATTAGACGGTAAAATTAGTAATTACGTAGTTTCACGGCAAAAATACTTAAATGAACGACAAAATATATAATTCTAAAGAATAACGTATTCATACTTTATGTTACTTATCTTAGTTTACATAATAAAAGTTCATAATCTTAGTTAAAATAATAAAATTCTTGAATCCATAGTTGTTCGTCACTTGCATCCACTCAACATATTTCTTTCGAATAGACAGCACGGATTTCTACCTCGCCGCTCCACAGATACAAATTTGGCTTGTTTTTTGAAGTACGTAACTGATGCATTTCAAGAAGGACACCCAAGTGGACACTATCTACCTTGATTCAAAAAAAGGCATTTGACAAAATTTCTCTTGATATCCTGATTCGAAAATTAGAAGCAACAGGGGTAGATGGGTTATTATTAAAATGTTACGATCTTACTTAGTGGATAGGATTCAGAGTGTCAAATGGAACGGATAATTCTTAAGGAGATACTGGTGACCTCAGCTGTTCCCCCGGGGATCGAATGTGGGCCCCTGGCTTTTCCTCATCTATATAAATGATCTACTGGCCAACTAGAGGATATTAAATCGTTAGTTTTTGCTGTTGACTCTAAACTATTTTTGAAAATGCATTCTACAGATGACTCTATAATATTGCAGAATAAGCTTTCAGAGGGATTTAAATGGTGCTCAGATAATTGTATGAAGTAAAATATTGATATATGATAAGGTCATAACGTTCTCCAGGAAGAAAAAGTATGTCAGAGTAGTTACTATCTGGGCGAGGAAAAGGTCTCAAGAGAGTTGAAATTGTAAAGGATTTGGATGTCCTGCTGGCTCAGGACTGACTTTGAGTTCCCACATAGATTATGTATGTACGGAAGGCTTTCTCCAGAGGCACTGTAGGAAAATTATTGATGTAAAGGCTCTATTGGTTTTGAACGTTCGAAGCTCGAATATGCGTCTAATCATACACTGCTGAGGGCATCAAAAGAATCGAAAGGCTTCAAAACAAGTTTGCTGCTTACTTCCTAAGGAGAAATGGAAGGCTTTCAGAAGAAATTTTATTGGAATCATTGGACGATGCCTGAAAGACCTCCTATTTATATTCAAACTGCTTAATGGAGATACAGACTGCCCCGAATTATTAGCAAGCCTTCCTTTTTATGTACCTCCCGTTAGTCTGAGGCGTACTCCGACATTTGCACTACCTGTTTCAGCATCCAATCATTCAACCAACTGAAATTTAATTACTCGTTGCTGCAACAAGCTGGAATAACTTAATTCCCTCTGGCAGGCATTTAATTAATATTAATAAAAATTATATTAAAAATCTTTGCAACTCTTACTGTTTGTGTGCTGTTTATTTATTTGTATTTTGTCTTTCTTTTATATATTGTACTTTTATGTACATACATATTTTCCTTGTATTGACTACAATTTTTCTGGTCTAAGTGATTTTTATTGCTTTACAGAATAAATAAATAATGTATATCACTCTGTTTGATACTTTTTCTGATAAAATTGGTGTTAAATGAGTTTAGGGACACTGGAAGGTCACGCTTCCCTTGAAAAAGAAAGTTTTATAAAGTTTAGAATGTACCATTGATGAACATTGAGGATAAGTTTGCGAGAAATTCGTCAATCATAACCATGTAATTTGCTCTAAGAGAAAGTCGCGTGAGTGTTTCACACAGATTTTTTTATATATATATATATATATATATATATTATATATGCAAAAATATCCAGAATATCGCATGAGTTGACAAATATCGCACTTGCTAATTACATTCGAACAGAAGTGCCAATCAGTTGGATTGCATATACCCATACCCTGGGCCGGCGCCAAGTACAATAATGCTTTACAAACTATGTACGTGCCGTGAATCTTTGCATCGTGTAGTGGTAACAACCCTAAGAAAACCACACATACATAACAGTATTGTTTTGTGCATGTGTGTGTGTGTGTGTGCGTGTGCGTGTGCACACACCAGTATGTGTATATATATTTTAGCGTATACAACATGCACACCAAGGATGTTCGCACAGTATACTACCACTAACCCTCGCACAACTTGGCACAAACACACACTCCTTTTTCTACGTCACATTCTCTTCACTCTTATTTCCTTGGGTAATGAATATCCTCCACGTGGATCTTATCACTTTCTACTCATCAGACAGTATTCCATCGGTAATATCTTCTGTTTGTTCTACTTTTCAATTATTCACAACTGTTTCTAGGCTTTACCCAACTCTCAACCATTCATTCTATCCACCACCATTTGGCCACCCCCAGTCTGCCTTCCTTCTCCTTTTTACCTCAATATCTACTACTACCACCGCTACTTACCAACGTAGACTACTGGCACGCTACAACATTCTACCTTATCCCCTCCCAACTACACTACCTTATCCACGTCATCACCAACGGGAAATAACAGACCGGGGTGGAAGGGAATAGGAGCACACCGGTTTGGCGAACAAATAAGGGAATGAAATCTCTCGGGGCAAATGGGTTGAAGTAAATTAATTAGCTGGTAACGAAAAGGGAGAGTAAATGAAATACCATGATGCGGAGGTGTAAACCTTAAAGGGGAACGCCAATCAACTAACTAACACTGCTGCCGCTCGCTCTACATCTCATATTATGTTTACTTTAATCCAGCAAAATTATGGAACATATTATAAAGAAAAAAAACCTTGTATGGAAAGTTCATATAAATTTCTGTTGCTGCAAATATCACAATTCAAATTTTCTTTTAACTTAGGATGTTTAATAAACACATAGTTTTCTACAAAATATAAAGGTGTCCGGGGAGTCGAACATCATGCACATTAGAGGAAAACATAATACAACCCCTGACCACCAAAAACCCCATTAAATAACTTTAACCGGAGAAATGTTTCAAATAAAAGTTGTAGTTCTTTATATATGTTAGATCACATAGTTAGTTTAAAGAAAATCGTTGAAGTCGTTTTAGAGAAAATAGCATACAACTTTTCAAAATACTTTTCAGTAAAAATACATTTCCGATCATCCGATTTTTTTTTTCAAACTCGGGAATTTCAACAACATATTTAATTATAATTAATATTATTTGGATGATAGAATTGCATAATCAACTGAAATAGCATTTTAGAGAAAAACCTAACCTCACCTCTCCACCTAAGAAAGTACCCTTAAATGAATTTTCTCGGAGAAATGTTTCAAATAAAAATTGTAGCTCTTAGTATGTGTAGTTGATATACCAAGTTTTAAAAAAAAAATCATTTATTTATTTATTTATACGGGCAATGCCCATTTTACATAATAATAAAATATACAAAACAATCAATTGCACTTGCACGAAGAGAAGAAATTAAAACAAAATGAAATATTTTCTAATAAGAACTAAGAAGATGAAATAATAATAAGTAAACTGCAGAAATCTTATGCTATTATATAAAGTAACAACAAAAATATAAATTACAAAATATACAATAGAGCGGTTTATGTTACGTGAAAATTAAACGTGAGTAGATTTTATTTAGTATTGCGGTACTTAATCTCTAGAGAACTTAGAATTTTCTTTAAATTAGTTTTTGTTATGTTGTTTAGGTCAACATTCTCAGGAAGACTGTTTGCTAGGTACATCATTCTATTGACTGGTGAGTGAAAGATGTAGTTAGAGCGAGAGAAGTGTTGATAAAATAAACGAGTGTTACGGGTAGAAACGGATGGGACATTAAAACTGAAAAAGGATAATAGTTCTGAAGAATCTATATTATTATTGAGGAGACCATGCAAAAATAGTAAATCAGCAATGTTTTTTTGGTTCACCTAGAGAAGCCAGATTTATAGAATTTTTTTTAGGACATTGACAACGGAAATGGACTAGTTTAAAAGAATTTTGTTTGTATTTTCTCAATCATACTTATATTAGTAATCGTATATGGAGACCAAATACAACTAGCGTATTCGAGTATAGGACGAACAATGAAACAATAAAGATGTACTATTGGAGCCACATTAGTGAAATCACGAGAAGATCTATATATGAAGCCCAGCAATTTATAAGCTCGTTTGCAAATGGTATCTATATGAAGACTGAACGTCAACTTATTATCCAGCCATACTCCCAGATCTTTAGTAGCTGATAATCTTGCTAACAGAGAATTATTAATATTGTAATCGAAGTGTATGTTATTGATTTTCCGAGAATAAGTAACAACGCAGCATTTATTCATGTTTAATACCATATTATTTTGCCCGCACCAATCATGAAGGGTGATAAGAGAGTTTTGTAGAGTGATGCAATCATCAATACTAAGTACTGAAAGAAATAGTTTTACGTCATCTGCAAACATGAGAAACCGAACTGATTGTAGGGAAGAGGATAAATCATTGATTTAGAGAAGAAATAAAATCGGGCCAAGGTGTGAGCCTTGTGGTACCCCAGAAGAGACATTAAATTTAGAAGAATAGCCATCGCAAAAAGTAACAAAGCTATGCAGTAAAGTGGTACTTCCGGTTGAGGAATTTTGACAGATAACCTAATGTCCGGATCCCATGGTGATAACTAAACGTGTCAATTTTGAACTTTCTGTGACTTTTTGTTTTTGAGCTATGATGTTCACACACACACACACACACACACAGATTGCAGGAAGCTCAATTTGATATTCCGTTTAAGTACTACAACCGGAAGTGCGACCTTACTAAAAAAATTTTTTTTTCAAAAATGGTTCCAACGAATTTTTTGAAACTTCATATACTAACTACACATGAATCCTACCTATCAAACACATTTATTTCAAACACTTTCCCTGAAAATGGATTTGGAGGAACACTAGCGTTATGCTTTTCTCTAAAGTTCCACTTCAGTATAATAAACGTACATGGTTCTACCATCTATGTAATATAAATAAGTATAAATAAATACTAATTAGAAATATTGGTAAAACTCCAAATTTAATAAAAAATCGATTAACCGAAAGTGCGATTTTTAGGGAACAAGCTTTTTAGTTTAAATTTCATAACACTATATCCTCACATGTCTTGGCAGGGTAAGCGATGCTACCATTCATCGCGAGATGCTTTTGAAAGTTCCTGTTATGGGTTTTCCTTCTGATAGAATGTTGAACACTTTTGTTTTCGAACATTCTTACAGTGTCAGGTTACCCTCAAGGGAAGATTGGTCAATATTGGGTCCGTCTAGTGTGATACGTAATACTTACTTCCGGTGTTCCACGGACGGTTCCAGAATGGATGGTAGATCTGGAGCTGCGGTTTATTTTAAGACCGGAGATTATTTGGCAGTATCTCTTGGTGAATGGACCACAGTCATCCAGACTGAGGTTTATACTATTCTTTGTTGTGTATTCGATGAGAGGATACGTAACACTAACTTGAAAGTTGTTTGTATCTGCTCGAACAGCCAAGCTGCGCTGAAGGCGCTAAGTTCATGTGACTTCACTTCCAGGTTGGTGTTAGAATGTTCTAAAAGACTGGAAAAGCTTTCTACTCAGAAGGATGTTCTTCTAGTCTGGGTGTCCGGTCACATGGGAATTTTTGGGAATGAGGAGGTGGATAGGTTTGCCAAATTAGGCGCCTCTCTTCCTTTCATAGGTCCCGAGCCTGCTGCTGGCGTTACTTCTGGCACATGTCTGTCAGGCTTCCAGACATGGACAGCTTCACAGCCTTATGGATGGATGAGCTCAGTTGGTTTTCGACAGTCCAAAATGCTCATCGGGGGTCCGGACAGGGCTATTAGTGAGACGTTGCTGTGTTTTTCACAGAGCTCTTTTCAGGCATCTGGTTGGATCTCTTGCTGGACATTGTGGTTTAAGGAGACATCTCGACATAATGGGGTTCATGTCGGATCCATTTTATAGAGTCTGTGAGACAGAGGAGAGGAAACCCCCATCCATCTTATGACTGATTGCCTGGGTTGTGAGGAAATTAGGTTCAGGACCTTTGGTCGGAATAGGATGTCTGTGGAAGAGCTTAGGACATCTCCGCTTAAGGTTATTGTCCGATTTATTCGGACTGCGGTGAATTTGAGATGAATTAGATCTGGGTCTGGATTTTTGTTCTAGACCCGGTTTGTTGTTGTTTGTGAGGATTTGGATAGCGTAGGATTTGGTCCCTGCGCACAGACAAATAATAATAATAAATAATAATCCTCTCACATGTCAATCCTCTTGTCTGTGAGAACTTGCATTCCTCGCTAACCTTATAAATTGTACTCAAAGACTAAAAACGTCAGCGGCGGCCTCGTGATCAACTTATTACGTAAACTGGAGTTTCACTACTATATATTATGAGACTTCTCCGCTCGGATTTCTATTAATTGCCCACAATTAAACAAAGTTTACTATTGCTGTGCATATAACATGTGTAAATATCAATTAAAAAAAAAAAAAAGTAAATTTTTTCTGAAAAAAATTCATAATAAACAGTTTTCCAGATTTTGTGCCGTTAAAATCCAAATATTATATGGGATTAGTTCAATGATTTAACGTGCTCTCTTCACTTCCCTTCCTGTCTGGGTTAGTACATTGGTACTTGTCTCCTCCACCCCACTCCACCACGTCATTTATATTATGACAAATGAGCTCAAAATTTATTAAAAGGACATTTTTTTTATATTGTAATAACAGGAGTATTAGAAAGTCGAGTGTGAGTGTTTCACACCAGATTTTTTTTTTTCGTATTTAAGGACGTCAAAATAAAAAAAATTATTTATCTATTAAAGTTGTTAAAAAAAGAGCAGTCTGCGAAAAATTTCAATTTGTTTCTGTTTGTTGTAATAAGTTACCAATTTGCAGGGAAACACAAGAAGAAGGTGAAGGTGTAGAGTAATTCAAGATAGTAAATAAGAATTTAAAAAAAAAATAAAATAAAATAAATGAGCGCTATTACAAACAAACAAACTTACACTATAATTATAAGAAAATGGAACAAAGTATTTTTTTTATTTTGTACAAAAATTATAGAATAACGAAAAAGCATTGACATTTTGCCCAAAGTTATTTAAAGTTAATGAATTAAACAATGCATAAGTATGATGGTTATTTAGCTTGTAATTACCCTTAACTTTAAGTCAACTACTAAATTTAGCAATATATATGATAATGGTTTATGTCGAACTAACATTTTCTTTTTTATTTTTAATTTATAACAGAGTTTTTGTAATTATAACAACACGGTTTTTACCAATAATCATAATAATGACGAATAAGTAAGGAATAATATAAAAAAGGTTTACAATTTCCAAAAAAACATATCATAGCATCAATACTTATTGTATATGTATATATTATTATATACGCAAAAAAGGTGAGACGCAAATGGTTCTATTATTACTGTAAATTAACGTTCATATTCCCCACACTTTGTTATGTTATCAAGTTAAAATAACTTTATTACGTTTAAACTAGTATTTGCATGCAAATGAAACTACTGTTAATCCCCTTAAGTGCCACTACAATAAAATTAATTTATGAAATACACACAACTATTTGTGAAAATTATGAAATGATAAAAAAAACAAATAAACAACTTTTAAAAGAAGTAAAAAAAAAATAAACTGGTGTGAAACACTCATACGACTTACACATTTGTTCTAATATTATTATTATTATTATTTGTCTGTGGGAGCGATCAAACCCTACGCTATCCAAAGCCTCCAAAATATAATTCTTATCCTATCCAAAATAAAATTCTTATAACAACAAACCGGGTCTAATTCATCTAAGATTCACCGCAGACATAGCAAAGTCTCACTAATAATACCCTGATGAGCTTTTTGGACTGCCGAAAACCATTTTTTTGAGAAAAACGCATAAACGTAAAAAAAAAAACAACAAGTAAAGTGGTACTTCCGGTTGAGGAATTTTTTTACAGGTAACCCACTGTCAGATGCCATGGTGATACCTAAACGGAATATCAAGTTTCAACTTTCTACGGTTTTTCGTTTTTGAGCTATGCTGTTCACAGTTCACATACACACACACACACACAAACTCACACAGACCATTTGCTAAAAACCACTTTTTTGGATTCAGGGGACCTAAAAACGGATATTTCCGGTGAAAACTCGATATCGAAAATTTGACAAGATTACAATATTTACTAGGAGTAAGTGAACGTAAAATACATTCAGTTAAGGCGCATTTCTGGTTGGTGGATTTCCACCAAAACTTTCTTGTTACATACAGTGGTGGAACCTATACGGAATACCAAATTTGACTTTTTTTTTTTTGAGACATTTTGTTCCTATAGTTACATATATGTATACAAACACAACTTATATATGTTACCGGCAAAGTATGAAATTCAGGCATTCTATAGATGCTTTGGCATTTCATATAATACCACCATACGTGGTTTATACTCAGATACCAGATTATAATTCTTATGATAAATTTTGTGTATTTGAAAAAATATTCTTTTAAATATTCCTACTATTCATTGTTAACTTGGGGAAATTATATTGTAGTGTTTCAGTATATAATAAATCATAGTATTCCAAATGGGGTTTAATAGTTCTGGTACTTTAAGTAAAAATAATTTAACTGATAAATGATTACTTTTGAAATCGGGATTGAATAAAATAAATGGTGGCTCGTCCGGGATGAATTTCATACATTGCCGGTAACACACACATGCGACGGGAGATACATGCAGAGTTCATACAACTAAGTTCACTCGTCAGCCACAACGTATCATTTACCTTACCCTTTACCACTCTACCATACTCTACCATTTTAAGTGTAAAGTCCAGGCAGTCAGTGTGTCATATGTATACATACATACATACATACATACATACACATATATAAGTATGTGTGTGTGATTATTCGATAAAAACATATTTTCATATTCAGGGAACCTCAAAATATATATGTAATTCAAAATTTTCACTTTACTGAAAGAATTTTTTGAGTTTTTAATTTTTTGCGGAATTTCACGAAAATATAATTTTTATTTCAACCTTTTTTGGGGGAAATTGATATTAGAGGAGTTCTGGAGGGAAGAAAAATCAATTTGCTAAATGCTTTCCATTAACGTGTCATTTCCATATATATAATTTATTTATATTTATTTTTTTATATTTATATTTATTTTTTTATATTTATATTTATTTTTTTATATTTATATTTATTTTTTTTATATTTATTTCTATAACTTGGTATACTAATGTAATGTGTAAAAGGACCAATTACTTTCGTTTGAAACTATTTTTTTAATTAAAAAAAAAATTGATTTTAAGGGGATTCTGGGAAAACTGGTGTCTTTGAGTGTGTGTGTGGGTGTGTTAACGAAATATCTAAAAAAAAAAAAAAGAAGAAAATCGAAGGAAATTCAACTTGATATTCTGTTTAGGTACTATTATCGTAACTGACATGACGAAGTTTTCGGGGAAAAACCATCAACCGAAAGTGATTTTCGTGAATGTTTTTTTTCTTTCTAGTTTTTCACGATTTCCTTTAACATTTTCCCGGAAAAATTTATCTTTGGAGGTTTTCTGGGGGGGGGGAACTATAATATTATGCTTCTTCTTCTTTCTTGGCACTACGGTCCACGCAGGACCTTGGCCTCCTCAACCACTCGCTGCCATTCCTCTCTCACCTCTGCAATCCTTCTCCAAGCTCTGATTGCGATGCTTCTCAAATTTGACTCCACTTCATTCAACCAACGAAATCTCGGTCTTCCTCTTCTTCTAGCCCCTCCAGGGTGACAAGTCCACATTTTCTTGGGAATTCTTGCATTTTCCATTCTTTTCAAATGTCCCAACCATTTAAATTCTTCCTCTTTTTATCCATCCCACTTCACTTTTGTCATCACCCATGTCTTGCTGGCGTACGTAGCAATAGGTCTTAAAATGATCTTATATATTACCAGTTTCGCTTCCCTAGAAAGCTTCCCCAGAAAAAGCTATTTGCAGCCGTTAGTCTGCATTTAATTTCAATGCCGCACTCATTTTTCTCGGTCAAGACTCCCCCTAAATATTTGATGCAGCCAACCTTATCGAAATTATAAGGTGTGCACACGATCTCCACTTCAGGTATTGTGCTCCGTCTGGTACTGAACATAAGCTTCGTTTTTCCTTCATTAATTTCCAGGTCTAACTTTTTCGATGCTGCTTCGAATTCCTGAAATGCACCCGCCAAAGCTGCCTTCGATCTTCCCGTTAGCACAACATCGTCAGCGTACGCCATATGGTGGCTTAACCTATTATAGATTGTGCCATTTGGGCAAGTAGTTTGGCTCTTGTAGAGCCATAGATTAAAAAGTAGAGGGGATAGCGGGTCTCCTTGCCGTAAGCCCTTATGGAAGAAGAGTTTCTCCGAGACAGAACCCTGCACCTTCACACAACCTTTCGCGTCAAACAGAGTCATCGGTTAGCCGTATGATTTAGCCGGGATACCAAAATCCCTCATGCAAAGAAGTAACTTGTTTCTTCCCAAACTGTTATATGCCCGTTTGAAATCGATAAATAGGTGGCCGGGAGTTACATCATACTCATAACATTTCTCCAACATGTTTCTTAGGGAAGAGATATGGTCTATGGTTGATCTGCTTTGCCTAAACCCACTCTGGTATTCGCCAAGTATTTTTTCAGCCCATTTATTTAACCTATTCATTAATAGAGCCGAGAAAATTTTGTAGGCCGTATTTATGAGGGATATTCGACGGTAGCTGTTACACTCTTGCTTATTTCTTTTTTTATAAATGGGGCAAATAATTGAAATATTCCAATCTTTAGACATCCTTTCAACAGTAATATTATGCTTCCCTTCTAAAATACTATTTCAGTATAATGTATGGTTTACCATTATATAATATTAATACAGATTTGTAATAGGTTCCAAAGAGAGGATCCGTAGCAGAGAAAGAGAGACAAAAATGACAGGACCACCCTCTCGTACTAGAGTGGGAGAAACTACATAAATACAGCGACGGAAGATAGATATACAACAGAGTTCATACAACTGAGTTCACTCGTCAGTCACAACGTATCATTTACCTTACTCTTTCCCCTCTCCCATTCTCTACCATTTCAAGTGTAAAGTCCAGGCAGTCAGTGTTACTTTTTACATTATACGTAACTGATATACATTATACTAACTACATTATACATTATCGTACACTGTTAGCCATATTTTGTTTGTTCATTCAAACCAGACCATTTCTCTCCTTCATCAACCCCCACTATACATTAGAAGCATTAATTGAATTTCCAATTTGAAGAAAATCGATTAAAGAAACGAAAGTGCGACTTTATAGCGAACAGCGTTTTTGAGTAATTTTTCTGGGTGGAGAATTTTCAGGAAATACGGCTATAATGGCTTTCTTTAAACTTGGAATTGTCATAGCTCAAAAAAAAACACAACTTTCTCTTACTCCAGTTCTGAAAAATGTAACCGACAAATTTTATAGTTTGCGTACCAAATTTAATGAAATTCGTTCAGAAATTCGTTTTAATGAAACTGAAACACTGTTCAGTTAAAGCGCACTTCCGGTTTACTAATTTTCTTGAAGCTCGGAATTTCGGCCACCTATTTATTTCTAATTAATTTTGTTTGGATGATAGAATTGTATAATAAACTATGATAGCACTTTTTAGAGAAAAACATAAAACCACCAATCCCCCAAAAGTGCCATTAAATGAAGTTGTAGATCTTAGTATGTTTAGTGTAGATACGTAGTTTCAAGAAAATCGTCTGAGCCATTTTTGAGAATATCGCGAAAATATGAAAAAAAATCATTTAGTAAAGTGGTAAAGTAAACGCACTTCCGATCAGCCGATTTTTTTTAAAACTCAGAACTTCAACAACATATTTAATTCTAATTAACATTATTTAGATCACAGAATTGTCTAATAAACTGAAACAGCACTTTAGATAAAAACCTAACCCCCATCCCTCTCTCAAAAGTGCCCTTCAATGAATTTTCTCGGAGAAATGTTTCAAATAAACGTTGTAACTCTTTGTAGGTGTAGTTGATATACTAAGTTTGAAGAAAATCGTCGGAGCCATTTTTAGAGAAAATCGGAAAAAAGTAAAAAAAAAAAAAAAAAAAAAAAAAAACTAGTGGCACTTCTGGTATAGGAATTTTGGCAAATAGCACACTGTCAAGCTGGAATATCAAGTTTCAACTTTTTACGGTTTTTCGTTTTTGAGCTTTGCTGTTCACATACACACACACACACACACACACACACCATTTGCTAAAAACCATTTTTATGAGCTCAGGGGACCTCAAAACGGATATTTCCGGTGAAAACTCCATATCGAAAGTTTTACCCCCATTACAATATTTCCTCTTACTAGGGAGTAAGAAGAGAAAGTAAAAACGTATCACTTTTATTGGTAAACCTTTTTTTCGAAAGAAAATTTATTTCAGCGGAATTTTTTGGGGTTCTATAAGTATGGTTTTAAATTTTAAACTGCACAAGCTTTGTTGGTCCTTTTACAGAGGGCGCTCTCCACACAAGTCTGTTAAGGTATAAAAATGTTACCCCGTAACTTTTTTTTACAATCTAAAGATAAAATATTAATTACGTAATTACATATAACGAAAATATATTAATTAAATTTTATTTTAATATGGGGTAAGAGAAAGTCGTGTTTGACACCAATCTTTTTCATTAAACAAATGTAATAACTAATTTGGTAAGAAGTTACATAAAACAAAATTATGTTACACTCCCTTCTACAACCATCCAACAAAACAAAACAAAATTGTGGCTAAAGAAAAAAAAAACAACATTCTGTGATTTTTATAGTTGATTATGATTATAAGAAACATTTTGTTAGAATGTTTTCAGTGCCATGTTTTTGCATAAAAGAGAAAAGAAAACTGTTATGTGTTGGTTGGTACATACAAAGTACATGCAGGACAAAATACCAAGATATTATTACAATATAAAATGGTAAGGTATACGGACGGGCTTGTATAGGGTAGGTAAAAACCCTGTGATTACATCGCCTTCAACAAACTGGTTCTTTTCTTTCTCCATCCCTTGTTCTCTCTTACTTGCTATGTTTCCATCTATAAACTGAATGAGATTCACCCCATTTGTGATAAACAAGGTTTCTTGACCCTTCCAAAAAAAAAAAAAAAAAAAAAAAAAAAAAGTAAAGAAAGAAAAGAGAAAATAAAACAGAGAGTGGAAAAACAAGAAAACAGAAAATATATGTGGAAAATGTTGAAGTGGAAAGAAGAAATCCTTTATTAAACAATTTAAAAAAAAAAAAACAGAATTATTTGCATTTATTTATTTATTTTTTTGCAGAGCTTTATAAAAATGGATGACTACAAAATTGCTTGAGTAATTTTTCTATTTCTTTACTTTCTATTCTAATATTTTTCCATTTTTTATAGTAACTTCAACAAGAGGAAATAGGGATACAAATAGTGGGGCGAAGAGGGAGGGGCCAAAAGAACTTTATAGTCTAAAAGAGACTGCTAATACAATCAATAAATCACATTAACATTTTTGAAATCTGTTAAAAATTTCCTCAGTGCAGTGTGCAGTTTCCTCTAGTTTAAAGAAGAAAAAAAAAAAATCGACGTAGCCGTTTCCGATAAAAATTACCCAGAAATTTGGAAATCTTTTCTGTATAAAGTTGCATTTAATTAATGATTATTAATAATAATAGGATTGTAAAAAAAACCATTCATTGTAAAGACACGGCACTCTAAACAAACTTGTGCTTTCCCCTCGCGCACCCCTCAAACAAAAACCGAAAAATTAATTTTTCTAAGTGTAGTGGAAGAAGAAATGCAAAAATAAATAGTTTTGAAAAATATTTTAAGTGAAATAATTTGGGCAAAAATAATGTATTTTAGAGTCAGATACTATAGTTTAAGGTCATTGCTGCTAAAGAGACAAAAGCACAGGAATCCGTTAGGAAAATAACAATGCCACTTGGCCAACTGTTTTGTAAGAGAAAATCCCCCCGTTAGAGAGGACATTCCTTCAATATAGTCTAGAACACATCAGGACTGTGCCAGTTATAAGTTAAAACATAAGAGCTTTGCATTTCATCTAGATAAATAATCGATTTTATAAACATAATAGTTGTAATATTGTAAAATATTTAATTATCTTTAAAGATGATATACTTAATTTAATCTACCAGTGTTTTCTTAATTATTCTTATTACTTCTCTCTCTTAAAACTTACAAACACAAGCCCTTTTACTAAACCGCTCGTGCTACACCAACTATTACTACAAACACAAAACATCACACAAAATACATTTCATAAGCAAATGTTTCAAATGAATGTAATCTATATTTTGATGCTTAAATTATAATTAAGCGAAGAAAAAGCAACAGTACTAATTGGAAAATTGAATTTAAGATCTATTTTTGCTCAGGTTTCAATATATGCCAGTTGATGTCATGATGATTTCGATTCAATCGATAATTTCAATAGGTTATAATGGAATAGTAAGCCAAATCTGGAATGGAAGGGAATAACTACAGATGTTAGCAAAATTAAGTTTTTTTTTATTATACAAGAAACGTGATGATATTCAATATTAATTGTAACGGTAAGAGATGAAAGCAGCAGAAGGCTATGGTTATCTTGGAACTATTATAAATAGAAATTGCCATGTAGTTCAGACAATATCGAATAGAATTAAAATAGCAAGCAATATCTACTATCAGATCTGCAACAGCATTATTGAAAAGAGAGAAATAGGAAGAGATGCTGCACCCTTCATACTTACTGCTCACCCACTTTTTTTGTACGGCATGAAATCTTCTGATAAGATTACAGCTGCAGAAATGAAATATCTGACAAAACTAGAAATGATTGTTTCAAAATGAAGGGATTGGAAATTTAAATTAATGGCCCACAATAATATATAGAAAAAAGAAATTGGTAAGGTTTTCTTTTAGTGGTGAGGCGGTCCGTTGCGACCTACACGGTCAATTGTGCTGTGCCCCTCGGACCCCGCGGCCCGTAGGCTAGCCTACAGTACCCCCACCAGATTAAGATCCCTAAGGCATCTTAAGGCTCTAGGAAGGGTATGTTCCCCTTCTTCTCCTGGTAACTACCCAAGTTCCTGAATCATCTCTGAATGGCACCATCGCAGTCCACTAGGAGATGTATAGGATTTTCCTCCAACTCTCCAAAGAATCTGCACATGCTGCCACTCTCCAAGATCAGCTTCGTCAGGTGTCTCCTGAGTTTACAATATCCCGTGAGGAAACCCGTAAGTATGCGGAGCTTATTCTTACTGAAGCCGATGCATGCTTCCAACCTCCTTGGGTTATAATTCCCCAAGCAGATCTTTGGCTGCCTCATTCCTGGGAGGGAGTACCAGAGTTGAGACCTCCTTGTATCCTACTGGTCCTTGAATTCCTAGTCGCCGATACAAAAAAAAATGGTTTAGGCCGCAAAAGTGGAGATGCAGCACCTTTCCTTGCCAGAGCGTCGGCCATCTTATTCCCTTCAATGCCAACATGCTCTGGCTCTATGTAACGTGTTTCTAGCCCACGATTGTAAAATGCACCAATGAAATTCATAGTAGCTTGTCCCTCAATTAAAAGACCAGAGGCTAGGCGCCTTCTGCAGAGTGTCGTGATTTGAAACTTTTGAAAAAATTAGGACAAAGCCAAGAAACACAGACATCTGGAGAAAAAGGGGGAGAAGAAGTAGAACAAAGACTATAAGTTTGCCCGAATATGTTACGAACATTTTAGAAAAGGTGAGAAAGTCGAACTTCTGTTTCGTGGATTTTAACTATACCCAAATTTGAAATTCTCAAGTTTAATTTAATCTGATTTAAGAAAGAAATCCACTTATTATTATCCACTTATTAAAGGCACTAAGTTAAAGGCGTTAATATTAAGTAGCATATAAACAATAATCAAAAGTCCATATGATAGCATCATAATGTAGCATACATAATGCTCATGTACAATAGCAACAAATATTGTTAATTGAAATAAACCTTAAATTTGAAATTCAGACACTATAATAATAAAAAAACTCACCAGGCTCCCAAAAAAAAGAAGAAAAGATGATGTAAATTAAGTATTTACCTGTAACAAAACAAGAAACAAAAGTAATGTAAAAAATTAAAATAATTAAAATTTAAATAAACAATATTCCTTAAAACATAATATTAAATGAATAACAAGAGAAATATTAATAAAAGTTAATGCAATGCACTTAAAAAAATGTGATTACTAATTCAAAAATGTTATAACATTTTTATATTTAATTTATATTTTACATTTTAATTAACATTTCAAATGAGAAAATAATGTTTAAATAAATAATATATATAAACAGTTGTAGATTAAAAACATAGAAAACAGTATGAGTGGTGGACTTCATTAATTTTAAAAATTATGTACCTCAGTACAGAATGAGTGGATGAATAAATGATAAGAAATTTTCATAATGTTGCTGGTAAACATTTTTCGTTAAAAAAAAAAAAAAAAAAAAAAAAAAAAAAAAAAAAAAACCGCTTTAAAGTAGCATAAAAAATGCAGCCCATTTTTTTTTTTATGGTGGAGGGGTCACAAAGATATTTCCAGAGGTTTCCCCCCACCCTTTTTTAAAACTTCTGTGATATTAAATCCGTTCTGCTTAATTCGTCCTATTTATATATTAGAGTAAAGATTATGTATATATATATATATATAATATATAATAATATATATAAATAACTGGACTATGACACACCAGTTTATACATTATATACTGGTCTGACTTACTCATATATTTATACCTTCTTCAATTGATAATAAACTTTTTTCAAAAGTAAATACGCACACCTAATGGAATAACCATCTTCTGTTGAGGATTTCACCATAGCAAGCGTTGGCAGTGTAGTGTAAGAGAGAAATGCAAAAATAATAGTTTAGTGTATTTTGACAATATTTAAGTGAAATAAATTTTGTAAAATAAATTGTATTTTAGAGTCAGGTACTATAATTTTTATAAGGTCATTGCTACTAAAGAGACAACGGCACAAGAATCCGTTAGGGTAATACAATGCCACTTGGCCAACTGTTTTGTACCCCCGCTAGACTAGGGCATTCTTTTAGGACAGTCTGAATTAGACATTGTATCAAGTACACTTGTATCAGCTTCTTTCGCTCTCTTAAATTCAGTGCCAGTTTAAGTGTTAATATTTGAGTAAAATCAATCTAACTAGTTTCAATATATTAATAAGCTTTTTACATTCACTGAAACTAATTTGTAGTTGTTATTTTAAGAGAATATATTTATTGTTAACAGTTGTGACTACTTATTTATTTCTAATACTTCTCTCTCTATCTCAAACACCTCACGCCACATACTACTACCACATCACATCACACCAATTATATTTCAGCAGCTTCATGACGACGCTGGCTTGCCAGCTACTTCAAAGCTACTTTTCTCTTTAAGCGGAACTTGTCGCGGCCACCTGCACGGAACGGACGATGGGCTTGATATTTAAATATCAAGCTCACAAATCGTACAAAAGTTTGACAATGTCAGTTACAAATCAACTTTCAAGTAAGTAGTCTAAAATCATGCTCAAAAAGGAAATAGCCAGTTTTAAAAACAAGGAGTTAGAAGCTTACAAACTATTATTCAAGAGTCAAGAGTTGTCTACTAACTAACCAATCTTGCTAAAAGATAAAATAAGCATAAGTTGTAACCTCGCTAACGCTACCATTCTAAGTTCCCAAACTGCTTTTCGCTCTGGCACACTAAATTTCTCTTATTTTTCTATCTCCTCAAATTGTACGTAAAATATAAAATAGTGTCATAGTGAATTCTGTCTTTAATGCAGTGGTTGGTTCCACAAAGCTGGAAAGCATCAGAGACATTTTCCGTGGTAGCCTGCTTCATTTTGTGGTCATCGACCGGTTTCGGGCGTTCGCCCATCTTCAGGGTACGTTTGTCAGACAGTATGATAACACAGACTTGCACAGAGCAAATTCATTTATACACTAACTGGTCTTTTTAATTGTATTTTAAAACTCAGTGTTGTACTTTAAAACTCAAAGTTTTAAAATACAATTAAAAAGACCAGTCAGTGTATAAACTGAATTTGCTCTGTGCAAATCTGTGTTATCACACTGTCTGACAAACGCATCCTGAAGATGGGCGAACGCCCGAAACCGGTCGATAACCACAAAATGAAGGAAAATGTTTTTGATGAATCTGTCTATTATGTATAATAATAATGATAATAATAATAAAACAATAATGTAATATAAAATTACAATATAAATAACGTAATTTATAGAAATATATAATAATAAATTTATAATAATAATAATAATAATTACGAGAGAAGGGAATAGGTATGTAGTTAGCATACTAGACTCCCACGAGGAGATCATCCCGGGTTCGAGTCCAGCTCTGCTCCCCTTATATTTTTTTCTTCCTAGCAGCCTCTACAGGCCCTACAGGTTGTAGAGAAGTGGTTACATAATAGCCCAGAAAAGTGACTGTAATTTAGAACCAATCCCATATATCTGAAATTTAATGCCAGTAATTTTGCGAGGGCAATGTTTTAAATAAACGTGAAAGCTTTATATCAGTGTATTGAGCTTTCCACGTTTAAAGAAAATCTTGTAGACGAGAAAATCTGGAAAAATTCGAAAAGCCAATTCTATAAATGTCGAACTTCCGGTGAAATTTGGAATTATATCAATATTTCTAATATGTATTAATATTATGTAGGTGGTAAATACCACAGAATGTACTGAAATGATACTTTAGAGGAAAGCACAATGCTACTGTACTTTTCCCTTAGTAACCCCATAAAATCTCAATTTTCCTTGGAAAGTATTTCAAATAAAAGTCGTAGGTATTTATGTGTGGAGATAGCCTACGAAGTTTAAAGAAAAAAAAGTTGGAACTGCTTTCGAGAAAATCGCGAAAAAACAAAAAAAATCAGTAAAATCGCACATCCGATTGAAGAGGGAAAATATCAAGTACTACTTCCGGCGATTTTTTCGTTTTGAGATATTCTGTTAATACACACACATACATACATACACATATAAACAATAAAATTCACTAAAAACTTCTTTTTTTTTTTACTCTTTGATCTCAGAACTTGTATTTCCGGTTAAAACTCAATTTAGAAAATACGACCCGAATACTTCCTTTTACTAAAAATAAGAAAAGTACAATAATAATAACAACGATAACAGAAGCGGAGTGTTGGTGTAGTGGTTATGAGCATGGACTTGTAACTGGGAGGTTCCTAGTTCGAGTCCCCAGCGTATAACTGCTAAATTTTATATTCGTTAAAAAAAAAATGTTAATGTTAAAGTAGATACTTCCGCCCTCGTCCTTGACACCTAATTTTGGTAGTTGGACATTAAACCCGCCTGAAAAAAATAGGCGCATTACTTTACTTTATTAACGATAACAGTAATTGAAATAAATTTAAGGTAAAAATTTATAGTTTATGGACTTACCATAAAGTTGCTAATGTCATTCAAATAGAACTTATTACTTTTTAATTAACTATATTATGTATACTCCCAATGCCACCCATCAAATCTGATTAAAATTTTATTATTTATCAAGGTTTCTTTTTTGTAAAGAGAAACTTTCCAGCCTTTAGGCTGGGGGTTGGTGGGGGTTGGAAAAATAATAAACCAACTTAAACAAAAACATCAAATTCCAGAGAAAAAAGATGTTTAACATAATCAAATTTTTATAACACTTCAGTGAATGAAAAAAGTAAAAAAAAAAAAAAATGAAATAAGAAAAAAAAAATAAACGGTCACGGTATGACCTGTAGATAGCAGTTTGTACAAAGCCTCGCAGTACTTCTATGTACATAGTTAAATTTGTAATAACGTTGTAAGTCCCAACCACTCTCGTTCACTGTCATTCTCTTTTGAGCGAAGGTTCGTGTCCATATAGATAGCAAATATTTACTCCTACTTCGTCCATATCCATCCAATATCATATTGTCATCAAACAGAAAAATAAATTTCATTGGATGAATTATTTTTTTTTTTAATATTCATTGTGTGTATTCTCACTTGAAAAAAAAAAAGTAGGTAAATATACAAACAATAATTTCTTATTGAATATGGTCGGAGACTCCCCTTTCATTTAGGGTTTCGCTTTATCGATATTGTAGTACGAAGAAAATGTTGTTCTTTATAATAAATTATTATTATTATTGAAAATGCTGTATCTATTAATCATTGTTGTCCATACATCCTGAGATAAGGCCAATGCCTTATCTAAATCCTTGCAAGGTTATTCATAAGTGTAATAATTTTAAAAATCAAACCTTTATGAGTACAACATTAAAAAAAATATCTAAGCCTTAATAATCTTCAGTTAATATATTCATTATCGTTAGAAATTCGTAAAAAAAAATAGAATAATACACTCAGCCATAAAAAATATGATATTACGAAGCATTAGGTTTTCAATAAACTCTTGTTGGAGGCACCCCCATTCTTTTTTGTAGGGCAATACGGAGCTGTTATTGATCCTTTGTAGGACAATGCGAAGCTGTAACTTCGTATACCTGTTGAAGGCTGATCACAAGTTCTAATACGCCTCTCGAACGTGTTCCATAGATGTTCTATAGGATTCGTGGACCGCAGACTCGATCAAACTTATACCGACTTCCTCCAAGAGGCGAGTGGCAACACTAGTGTGTGTGTGTGTGGTCTGGCGTTATCATACTTTAACATGATAAATGCTTCTGATAAATGGAATAAACGGTATGATTGCCTCTGGAAGAACTTCTTCAACATATTCGCCATTTTCAACAACAATTAAGCCGGTCTGCGGGTCTCCAAGCTTATTCCACACAACACCATAACTGATAGTCGTGAAAAGGAGTACTTCTGCTAGTAGTATATTAAATGAACCGTTTCCACCTGTCTTCTTAACACATGAATTCAACCGTCTGAAGAATATAGACCAATTTTCCTAGGCCATCTCTCACCATTCATTCGCATCACGTTAACTTCCGTGTTTCAACGAAATACAAAATATTTTTTTTTGTGTGTTCCAACAGGTCTATGGCACGTGCCATATCTTGGAGACCCCTATAACTTCTCCAGAAATCCATTTCTAAGGCCAAAAGCCTATCTTCTAATTTCTTCGTTAGTGTAACAGCAACCAAAGAGAGTAGAGAGAAGACAACCAAAGAGAGTAGACAGAAGAAAAACAAACCCAACCACTCTCTCGGATTGGAGTGGGATAAATCAGATAAATACAGCCACGGACAGTCCAGAAATAGACAGTTCACTAGAGTTCAAATCTCGCCAGTCACTACGTGTCATTCTCATACCACTTTACCTTAACCATTCTCTATTGTAAAGTCCAGGCAGACTGTGTCTCTTTCTTTATTAATATACTAGTTAACCAGTGTTAACAAAGTTTTTCTCATTTTATCAATCGAGACCCAAATTCTCTCCACCTAACTCTCCCATTATATCGGTGGCAGCGTTGTTTGAATCCCGCTTCAGCTTTCGAAGAAAAAAGGTAAGTAATTTTTTTTCAATTTTACATATTTACATTTTTGCATTTTATTTTTTAATATTTAATCCAACATTGACTTGAATTTTTAATATTATTTTTACATTTTATTCTTTTGTACCTTATCGACTTTTTTTTCTTTTATGAAAAGAGCCGATATCATCAGAAAACTAAAACAACACAATCTCCCAATAGGCGGTAATTTATTAGTTTTAAAAGAACGCTAATCAAAAATTAATAAAATGCCAACTTATCCAACTGATGAATTGAGCAAAAAACTGCCGATGAGGCAATCGCAAATTTTTTAAATAAGTTTAATACTCAAAATCCCGTGAATATTAGAAATCTACAAATGATAAATAATTTAATTTACCTATATTGGATGGATCGCAACGAAAGCGATATTTCTAGCTTCACAGACCAACTTAATAATTACAGTGTCCTCCCTAGTTGGTCTAACGCGGACAAATTGGAAATTTTAATACTCAAATTGACTGGTTCCGCAAAGATTTATTTTGACACATTTAAAAATCAATGCGCAAACAATAATGTCCCTTTAACCTATCAGAAGGCGACAAAAAATCTGATTAACAGATTCAAGAAAGAAAAAACACCTATAGTACTATTACAACAAATAACTAACCTACATCAAAATCCAAATGAAATGCTCGAGGCTTTCTCTCTGGTCTTATCAAGCATATTTCCACTTCATTGCTTTTTAATGCGCACCCTACAAAATTTTATAGATAAATTAGCAACTGACGCCTTTATTAAATCTTTACCGAATTCAATTAAAGCTCAAGTTCAAATAAAACTTCCTAAAACCCTCGAGGAGGCGCAAGCCTATGCCACAGCCCTTAGGGACATACACAATTCAGAACCATCGCTAGGTTCTATATTTGCGATGAAAAAGATAGATAGATAAATTTGAAACGATCGTAAAAGAAATGAGCCATAAGAGAAAAGTAAAAATGGAGCTAAGAAGATATCTTTGAATAAACCGGAATTAGCCTAGTGTCCATTCTTTTAAACAATACTTCTTCTAATGAGATTTAATGACTTATTCGAATGAGATTGTGTCTACAATGAGACACAATTATATTGTAATATAGTGATGCCCGGAATCTGAATCACTTTGTCTAAAATAAAGTTTAAAGCGTTTTGAATTTTAATATGATACAAAATAGATTTATAACTAATCTATCATTCTAAGAATGTTTTTTTTTTTAAAAAAAAAAGAAGTTATTTTTATGAATGACAAAATAATATTGTTACGTAATCATTATTTTATAACTTAGGGGTGAAAAGTGAGAGAGAGAGAGATATATAGAGAAACGCCATTAGTCTACCATAAATTTCTTTAATGAATTCACCTGTATGTGAGTTGTATAAAAGAAGCATCAACTTTACCCATTTAAAATAGAAGAGAGAGGGCAACCAGTTTGTGTATATTAAGGTGAACGAGGGGCGAATGGAACCTCCTCCCATTTCTTTTTTTTGTTGGAAGCACCCTTATTCCCCATCAAGAAGAAGAAGAAGAAGAAGAAGTAGAAGTAGAAGAAAAAACCTTAACTGATCTTCCATTTATTTGTTTGTCCCTTATATATACCTTATACAGTTCTATGACTATCAAGGTATAAGGTTCCTTTTATCAAAGTTTTACCCCCCTCCCGCTTTTCGTTGTGTTCCGCCCAAACCACTCCTTATCGTAAGTTCCCTTTTATCTAATAATGTGTGAGTGTGTAAAAAGAATATTTGGTATCACTTCCTTCTACTCATACACCCCCTCCATCTTTAAACACCAACCAGACAGAGAACTGCTCTTTCAACCTCATCTGCTGTTCGATATGTAGTCTTTAGTTTCTTCTTTCATTCCATTCTCTACTAACACTTCACCATCTTCTTTACAACTTCCATTTCTTCATATTTTTATTTTTCTTTTTATTTCAGATTATTCTTCATTTATTCCATTTTATGAATATATATATATATAAAATAATGGTAACCATAGTAACATAATAATAATAAAATATTGTCAATGTAATCTAATTCAATATTTTCCCCCCCCACATCATTATTTAGAAACCTTTATAAGAAGAAAACTGGTGTGTTACACTCACACACTTTTTCTCACTTCAGTTTTCAAAACTGTAATTGACAAATTTTAAAGTTAGTGTACCAAAATTTAATTTAAATTCGTTGGAGTTAGTCGAAAAAAAAAAAAAACTGTTCAGTAAAAGCGCACTTCCGGTTAATTAAATGTCTTGAATGTCTTTGTAATTTCGGCTATCTATTTATTTCTAATTAATTTTGTTTGGATGATAGATAGATAGATAGATTCGGATCTATTGTGGCACCCCCCTAGTTGGAGACTCTCCCCCTATCCTGTCCTTAACCGGACTGTGGAATTGGGGGGGGGCTCCCAGGTGGTCAATCAGAGCACCTGCCATCAGAGCACCCTCTCGAGTCCTGCTTGCCTTAAAAGACTTAATAGGTCCGAGAGAGGGCCCTGGCTGAGGCTTGTTGGCACCAGCTTCTCTTTACCAAAGAGGCGGTACCTTAGCCAGACCAGCCCCTCGCACTGGCATACCACATGCAGTGCCGTCTCCTCTTCTTCCTGACAAAACCTACACAGGCTATCCGTTGCCAGGCCCATGCGATGCATGTGCTTATTTAGTCTACAATGGCCAGTGAGAGTGCCAACTGCTATCCTTATGGCCACCCGGCCTAGTTGGAGTAATTCTGCAGTTAGCTTGGGCGAGTAGCTATGGATAAACTTTTTCGCCTGCCTCTGGCCTGGAGTTTTGACCCACCATTCCCTTGATCGGTCCTGCATCCATAGCTTAATGGATGCACTCCTGAGGCATCTTGAGACACCGCAGAACGGCTCCGGCCCGATAAGCGCTCTCATTGAACCCTCCCGGGCCAGGCGGTCCGCCGCCTCATTGCCTCTGTGACCCGAGTGCCCAGGTACCCAAACCAGGAAGACCTTATTATGGCTACTAATTTCCTTGAGTGCACCTAGGCAGTCCCACACCAGCCTTGAGCTGATCTCCCACGAGTCAATTGCCCGCAGAGCAGCCTGGCTATCCGAATAAATGACGACTCTGGAGTTATACACTCCCCGTCTTCTTATTTCGGCGGCGCAGATAATAATCGCGACTAGCTCCGCCTGAAAGACCGTAGCTAGCCTTCCCAGGCTCACCGAGATATTACATCCCGGACGAGCCCCGTACACGCCGGCTCCCACTCCATCTTCCGTCTTGGACCCGTCCGTGTACCACATAGATTCGCCTGCAATTGGCGGCCCATTCTTCCATGCCCCTCTGTCTAATATCAGGACTTTGAAGGGTTTTTGGAAGTCATACCTAGGAGTCATTATGTCCGTAGGCAGGCCCAAGATCGGGTCCGCCTCCAGCTCCTCCCATAGGTCTTGGTACCTCCCAGTATGCCTGGGATAGATGGGCGCTTGTCCCTGTTGTAGTCGTGCCACAACTGCTCTTGCAACGCCTTGGACGTGAATGTGGAGTGGTGGAAGGTTTAACAGGACCTCCAAGGCCGCAGTGGGGGTAGTCATCATAGCACCCGTCGTACTCAGGCAAGCCAGCCTTTGAATACTTCCAAGCGCTCCCGACCCCCCCATCTGCAAGGTCTTTGTCCACCACACCACCGCCCCGTGGGTTACCATTGGTCTCACTACACAGGTATAAATCCACAGAGTCATCTTCGGGTTTAATCCCCAACTTTTACCGCATAGCCTCCTGCACCTACCCATGGCGATTTTGGCTTTGTGTGCGGTAACATTAATATCAAAGAATTGTATGGATGATAGAATTGTATAATCAACTATGATAGCACTTTAAAGAAAAACATAACCCCCCCAAAAAACCCTTAAATGACTTAAGCAAGAAAAATGTTTCAAATAAAAGTTATAACTCCTTATCTGTGTACTTCACATTATTAGTTTAAAGAAGAAAATCTTTGGAACCGTTTTCAAGAAAATAAGAGATGTATTGTCGTTTTATTGATACCGGAAGTTGTAGTGATGAGTAAGAGTAAGAGATTGTTAATTAGAGAGATTAGAGAGTTGGTATTCGAAATGCGTACTACTGATTTATAAAAATATACTATATTTTAACAAATAATTTAAAGAGATATAAAATAGAAAACTAAGATGCACAATTGTAAATAACTATAAGAATTATAAAATGAATATAAAATATTAAAGAAGTTAGTAAAGTGTTAAAACCTTAAATAGGGACGCGCTCGCGATGTGAGATGGTGCTTCTGATCTGAAAACTGATGTAGACGTTTGATGCCTGAGTCGAACTGAATCCCTTCTCCAGTGGAGCGACGTGTTATATTTGCATCACTCACACATCGACGCTGATGTGTAAGTACGTGTAACACTAAGACATCTCTTGTGGTATATTGACCCTAGGGGAGGTCAGTAGTTAACAAGGGCTGATTTGGCCGGGGTGGCGACGCTTTGTTAACAGATGGTGGGCCAGGTAGGCCAGTAAGGTATTATCTCTTGACTGTATATTGACCCTTTTTGAAAGAAATACAAAAAGGGTTTGCCGCGGTTCATGACCTGCAGGTAGCGGCTGGCTGGACCCTTTTCCAATTTTCAACCACTAGTTGTAATTTTTAGATTTATTTAAAAATTATCTCTTCTTTTTTTCTTGCTATCACTATCACATCATAGAGAAAACTTGAAAAATACATTTCAGTAAAATCGCTCTTCCGGTCATCTGATTTTTTTTTCAGAACGTGGAATTTCAACAACACATTTAATTCTAATTAAAATATTATTTAGATGACAGAATTATATAGTAAACTGAAATAGCACTATAGAGGACAACCTAACCCCCACTCTTCCCCCAAAAGTACACTTAAATGAATTTTCCTAAAGAAATGTTTTTAATAAAAGTTGTCGATTTTTTTGTATGTATAGTTGATTTTCCAAATTTGAAGAAAATCGCAAAAAAGTGAAAAAAAAAAAAAAAAAAAAACATACAGTAAAGTGGTACTTCCCAGTTGAGGAATTTTGTCAGATGACCTACTGTCAGATATCATGGTGATACCTATCATCAAGTATGAACTTTTTGCGATTTTTTGTTTTGTTTTTGAGCTATGCTGTTCACATACACACACACACACACACACACACACACACACACACACACACACACACAGACCATTTTATAAGAACCACTTTTTGGCCTCAGGGGACCTCAAAATGCATACTTCGGGTGAAAACTCGATATCGAAAATTTGATACGATTACAATACTACCTCTCTTACTAGGAGGAATATGAGAAAGTAAAAATTTGTGGTGAACCACTCACAATACTTTCTCTTAATGCAATTTACATAGTTTTTGATTTATGATTTATTAATTATTTATTTATATAGTTATAAATTTCACATAATAGCTGAATAATATATGAGTACATCCAAAATGTGCTATAAAAGTCGTACTTTCGGTAAAACCGATTTTCTTCAAACTCAGAATTTTAGCCTAACATTAAATTCTTATTAATATTATCATTAGATGATAGTATCGTATAAATATTATATATTGAGATTCCTCTTAAAAGCCTAAGGAGAAACTAACAATTTTATAGTGATGACCGTTCAGTTGAAAATGAATGTTTATCATTCAGATTGAATATTTTCCAACCCATATTATGTCCCGGACTTTCCCTTTCACTCTAATTCAAACATTACAATTCCGGCTCTAACTGTATTTTAGTCCTCCTCTAGGAACGTTCATTGCCCACGCATTGAGTGGGTGTTATTCAATAATAACATGCACATATATTAGAGTTAAGTAAATACTGAACTGCTTATGCTATTGTAATTTACTCATGTACGTATTTATTGCATTTACAAGTAGCTTGACAAGAAGCAAGATATACTTATTCTATAGAATGAAGAAAGGATTTTGTTTTCTAGCTAGTGTAGTGGAAGGACGAAATCGAAAAATAATAGTTGAAAGTTTAGAATATTTTATAGTATCCAAAATTGTATTTTTGTTAATATTTTATAATTATCTTAATGCTGTGAATTTACCTTCAAAAAGAGTGTATTGTAAAGCCAGGTATATTAAATCTAGGTCATTGCTAGTAGGGAAACAAAGGCACAAAATTTAATACAATGCGACTTGGCCAACTGCTTTGTTAGAGAGCATTCCTTAGAACAGTCAGTACTCTACCTTCCAACAAGGATAGACAGACTTGTGCTAGAAATCAAGGTGGAAACATATACCAGTATTACGTTATAAGAAATTATTATAAGCTATTGTGATATTCAAAGTAACTTAATTTCTCTTAGAGAATATATTTAATTTAAACTACCAGTGTGTTCTTAATTATTCTTATATTCTATCTCAAACAAACATACAAGCCGTTTTCGCTAAGACGCTCACGCCACAAGCTACCTATACACACATCACACCAAAACATTACACTAGAAAGGTAAAAATAGAACAGAATAATAGTTTTATTGCTAAAAATAATTACAATTTGTGTAATAGTGATTTTGGCCATTAAGTATAGCATACCTTTGGACACAAAACATAGAATAAAAAAAATTTGGTGATAAACAAATCATGAACTTTCTCTTACTCCAGTTAATAAAAATATAATATATATATAAAATGAAAATTTTGTCCTATTTGTCGTAACATAAATACAAAAGTGGTAGCAGGATAAGTGCCTACCCACTAACCTTGGCAAGTAGAGAGAAGTGATTATATTCTGGCCCAGTAGAGTACACCAAAAAAAAATAACCTAATGTATATAACATTTGAAAATTAATACCATAAATTCCGCACACTTATCCAGAATCAATTTTTTTTTTGAGAAACTGTTTTAAATAAAAGAGATACCATTATATATGTACAGTTAGCATACCAAGTTTCTAGGAAATCCTAAGTCCTAAAGACAATTTCGAGGAAATTCCAAAAAAACTCAAAACCTACCTTGTAAAGTCGCACTTGTGGGTAACACTGATTTTTTTCTTCAAATTTGGAATTTTAGTATTGCTTCTAATGTGTAATTAATATCGTAAAGGTGGTAGAACTATATACTTTATAGGGAAGCTTAACGTCGTTACTTTCCCCTAGAATCAATCCTCTCCTCCCCCAAAAAAACATTTCTCCCAGAAAATATTTCAAATAAAGAAGATAGATATTCATGTGTGCACATAGTAAACAAAATTTAAAGGAAATCGTTAAGAGCCATTTTCAAAAAAATTCACGAAAAACTGGAAAAAAAAGAAGCATTTTAAGCCTCAAAATTTCTTCGACACTTCTGCTTAGCCTAACGTAAGATATTTACCATTTATATTACTGCAAGTATTATTGGCATATCGGAAGTTCAATCTCCGGCCTGTTTATGGGCGGGAATCTTTGGAACATGACGTTTGGCCGTTTATTGGAGAATATGGCTTCCCCTGGCAGATTTTAACTATGTGTATATCGTCGTTGTGAAGAGTAAAGTAACTTTTGCATCACTGAAAACGATTATTTTATCGTAACTCTGCAACTCTAGTGCAAGATCAGTAACAACTATAATGGATGTGTTAGGTGGAGAGAATTTAAGTCTGGTTGATGAAATGAGAAGACTGGGTTAACACTGGTTAACTATATATAATAATAATGTGACACTTTCTGCCTGGACTTTACAATCGAGAATGGTTAAGGTACAATGGTATGAAAATGGCACGAAGTGACTGGCGAGATGATGAACTATAGTGAACTATATTGAACTGTAACGAACTGTCCTTAACTGTGTCCCCCATGGACTGTCCGTCGCTGTATTTATACAGTTTCTCCCACTCCAGTCCGACAGAGTGGTTGGGTTCGTTTTCTTCTCTTTACTCTCTTTGGTTGCTGTTATACAACCAATTCACTGTCAAAGATGCCCGCTCATCTATCTACCACCATTGATATTTGAACGATCTCCAAATAAATTACGCTCCGATATTGTAGTTGGCACAGAATAATGCAATTAGAGTTCTGAGAAATGCGTAAGAGAAAATAATGTGAGTTGAATGAATGAAAATTAATGAATTTTGTTGAAATAATTTACAAAATATAAACTTAAATCCCCATGGCTTTACCGGAGTTTGAAAAAACATACAGTTAAAAAATTTAAATAAACAGATTTAATGAAAGAAAGAAGGTTATATTAAATCAACATAACTCTATGTTTCCATAACTGCTATAAAAATAGCTTGAATAATAATAAAAAAAATAACAATATTAATAATTGCCCGATAAGTTCCAAGCATGTCCAATTTGATTATGTTTAGAAAATGAAAAGAGTGAATGTAAATATTAGAGCGCATATATTTATTGGCGAGCTTGTAATTATGAATGAATAATTGAATGAAGCGGATATGTGTGAATATAGTGGGTGAGGGAGTCAATGCTAGCAAAGGAAGGCAAATAATAGGTTTAAAAAATTTGTCAAATTTTTTAAATGAAGTCTTGGAGTTATCCGTTCATGGTGGGAGGGTCTGAATCGGGTTTGGCTCCCCCCTGCTCTTATGTGAATAGGCTCATGAAAGTGAAGCAAATAGGGCAGCTACATTGTAGAACATAATAACAGAACATTTTACAAAAATAAAAAGAGTAAAGTTCCAAGGATAAATTCTTACCACAAAAATAAGTATGTATGTTTTTTGGTTCTTTTATGGTGCGTCACATCTGAGGCGCTGAGAAAATCTAAGGTGCTGAACTCGTGACCTCCAAGCCCAATGTGCTACCATCGAGCTTATAATGGATGTGTTAGGTGGGGAGAATTTATCTGGTTGATGAAGTGAGATTGACTTTGTTAACACTGGTTAACTAGTATATTAATTAAGAGACACAGACTGCCTGGACTTTACAATAAAGAATGGTTAAGGTAGAGTGATAAATGGGTAATGACACGTAGTGATTTGCTGAATTGAACTGTCTTGAACTGTCCTCAACTGTAATTTTGTGGACTGTCCGTCGCTGTATTTATAAAGTTTCTCCACTCTAGTCCGAGAGAGTGCTTGGGTTTGTTTCTCTTCTCTTTACTGTCTTTGGTTGCTGATCTCTCTTCGTTGCTGTTACATCAAATATAATGGATGTGTTAGGTGAAGAGAATTTGTCTGGTTATGAAATGAGATTGACTTTGTTAACACTGGTTAAGTAATATATTAATTAAGAGACACAGACTGCCTGGACTTTGCAATAGAGAATGATTAATGTAGAGTGGTAAATGGGTAATGACACGTAGTCCTGTCATCAACTGGATCCTGTCATCAACAGTGTCTGCACTGTCCGTCGCTGTATTTATACAGTTTCTCCCACTCCAGTCCGAGAGAGTGCTTGGGTTTGTTTCTCTTCTCTTTACTTCTTTGGTTGCTGATCTCTCTTTGGATGCTGTTACAAGCTCATCTGGCCTCTTATGTGAGTATTTCCAACCAATTATTGATTTTAAACTTTTTTATAACTTAATTGCTTTAAAATTGAATGTATGATTGGATTCGTAACATAAATAGTAACGTGTAACACAAGGTGTATTACATAAATGTCTATTTTAGTTTATACGGGAAGGAAAACTAACGATTGAGGGAGAAAGGAAAATTAGGTACAGAGTTATTGAAGCAAGAATAAACAAGAAAGGAGCCAAGTTAGTTGTAAGACAAATAGTCTACTGTCTTGTCTGTTTGTCTGTATATATTCTCCAGATCCTTCATTCAATTCTCACACTCATTTAAGAGATAATTGACTAAGGAATTTCACTATAGTATATGTATTCAACATTATCAAAATTGATTCTACAAACCATTTTCCAAAGCTAATATTGTTTTCTGGAGTATATATTAAGTACTATTTAAAAGGCGTGAAACAATTGAAATTACAAGAATACCACCAGTCTTTCAATAGAGAGAGAGAATTTTCTCAATATTTTGCCAGGGGTCCTCTATCACTTTCTATCTTATTTTTACCCCGTTCAAACACTTGTCTAACTTATTAACTTTACCAAAAATACCCATCCACCAAAAAAACCCCCATCCTTCAAAGCATTCCAATAAACAGTAGAAATACTGTTCTGTACAAACATGACTTCTTTCTACTCCACCTTTCTCTCTCTTATTTCTACCACCTTTAGCTCAAAGTGGGAGAATGAAGTGGGACTCTATTCAAAATTCAAGAGAGGACATTTTACCCCTTTCCACTTAAACCTCTCCGCTGTTCCATTTTACCATCCGCCATCCTTAACTATTACAGCACGCCAACAAGGTAAAGGGACCCCTTGAAGAACGAGGGGTGATAGTACTTCTGGTGATATAATTTATAGGGACCAAGTGTAGGTGTCATTGTCATCGTTCTCCTCTCAGTCGGAGAGAGGAGAACCCGTTATATAAAGTACAGTAGAGAAAACCGTGAAAGGAATATCAAGACGTACGCTACCGAATATCGACACCTCACCATATACCAAGCACCCGCAGCGGCATAACAATTGAAAAGAAAAAAAAAAAGTAACCACTTCGCAAAGAATATTTCTCCAGAGAGGAAATATTATTTTCCTAATAAGAAACAAAAAAAAAAACAAATTCTTATTAAATATACTTTTCTAATTTTTCTAATATGATTTTATAACATAGGAATTAAGAAAGATTTATAACATAGGAATTAAAAAGTAATTGAAGATACAAAATTGCAAGATATTACTACAAAGTTTCCATATACATCTTATTGAAAAAAATATTAAAATTAAAATTTGTTTAATTAAAAAAAATTCCTGGTGAAATATAGATAAAACAATGACGTTGTTCAAAAACGATTTTTTTCTCCCCATCTAATTACGTTTCATTTTATTCTAAAGCAAAAATCTAAGACTGGCTTCAACCCGTAACCTCTTTCTTTTTTTCTTTTTTCGGTCTTGGGCCATATCTGAAGAATAGATTGCGCATAGTAAGCGATAGTAGCGTCCTGTATTTTATCAGTAATTTTCGTGCAAAAGAATTTCGTTTATATTATTTTAATTCAGGGAAAACCGTGTGGACCTAACTTTTTTTTACTGCTAATTACATAGTTATAATTGGATAAATTTTCTTCTTCAAACTTTTGTATTTAATATTTAGTTAGGTTCAATATTGTATAGTTGAATATGTAGTCAATATTATATAGTTGAATCTCTGGTCAATATTATATAGATTAATATGTAGTCAATATTATAAAGATTACTATGTAACCAATATAATATAGATTAATAATGTAGTCAATATTAATAGTTGAATCTCTGGTCAATATTATATAGATTAATATGTAGTCAATATGATAAAGATTACTATGTAGCCAATATAATATAGATTAATAATGTAGTCAATATTAATAGTTGAATCTCTGGTCAATATTATATAGATTAATATGTAGTCAATATTATATAGTTGAATCTCTGGTCAATATTATATAGATTAATATGAGGTCAATATTATAAAGATTACTATGTAGCCAATATAATATAGATAAATATGTAGTCAATATTATAAAGATTACTATGTAGCCAATATAATATAGATTAATAATGTAGTCAATATTAATAGTTGAATCTCTGGTCAATATTATATAGATTAATATGTAGTCAATATTATAAAGATTACTATGTAGCCAATATAATATAGATTAATAATGTAGTCAATATTAACAGTTGAATCTCTGGTCAATATTATATATATGATTATTTATTTATTTAAATATACACGCTGAAACCTATCAGTCACCAAATATTATAAACATCTAAGCTATCAATAAACTATTTATAAACTAATAAGCTACTTATAAATTAACTCTATGCGAAAATAACATTTTTTATTGTCATATATCTTAAACATTTTTATCTAAAACAATTTAACATAAATCACATTTGAAAAACAAAAATCTTAATAAATAGAAACTGTCAAAAAATTGAAAATGGTTCGAGAAGTAAAATAAAGATAAAATAGATATGAAATTTTAATATAGAAAAAAGCTCTTAACGAAAGTTAAGTGTCTCATTTTAAAAATATAACTAGTTAATGTATAAGATTGACTTACTCAACATATAAAAGTCAACAAATGATTTTTGAGTAATTAAAGTAAAAAGGATGAAAAATTAGACAAATTTAGTTAATATTAATTAATAATAATTTTCAGAGTAGTTTTAGTATTTTTCTGACTGAACAGCGGTTCATGGAGAAAATATCAATTCTACTGCTCTGTTGATTATAATTATTGACAGCTCTAGTTATATTAGAATATTGTTGATAATTATATCTTTGATAACTTCTTTCAAAGGAAAGGATATTACGAGTATTATAGGGAAGGGACATTGATATTAATTACGGATAGGATATCATTACGGTCTATTTCATTGTTTATTATTTTGGAAAGGAAAAGAATATGAAAATGTTGTCTCTTTCTTATAGAAGACAATAGAAAGTGTGTTTAAGTTAAGGAAACTGAGCAAATTCTTATAGTCTATATCTTTATATTGCTGTCCTATTTTGTATGCAACCATTCTGAAAAATTTGTTTTTAATTTTTTTCAATGGAGTCACAAAAGAGTATGTAATATGATGATGACCAGATCACTGATGCGTATTCTAATTGAGACCTTACCAAGGAGCAATAAAGATTACGAACAGAAGATACTTTTTTTTTTTAAATATTTAGTGTGTCTGCCAAAAAAAAAAACCGAAGGTCTTTAAACATTCGTGACGTATATTGTCGATATGGGTAGTGAAAGTGAGGGAAGAGTCAAAAGTTACACCGAGATCTTTAAATGCATTAGTTACTTTTAATGTCGTGTCATAAATTTTGTAATCAGAGTGAATTTTCCTGTTTCCTCTGTAATAGTACATCACAGAACATTTGTTCACATTTAGTCTGAGGAAATTTTTCTCAGGCCATTCAATTAATTTGTTGATATTTTGTTGTAAAATATCTGGATCATTATTTCAGATTGTCTGCGTATAGTAGAAATTTAATGTCATAGAAAATAGACTGAATGTCATTAATGTATAAATTAAAGAGAAGGGGACCTAAGCAAGAGCCTTGTGGTACTCCAGGCTTTGCTTCAAAGTAATGAAAGGAGATAAAGACGAATTAAATTTGAGACAATAAGAATTTGTTTAAAACTACTTAACCAGTTCAGTTATGAACTTCTACTTTACATTAATATTATGAATATATTTTAGCGATCTCATTTAAATCCAAAAACTTGTTTAATTAAAAACTGGCAATACTCGTACAACTTCAGTTTCTGATTTTTGTGTAAACATTACACGCTGTACTTTATCTGTTTAATAAAAAAATTATTTACCCATCGTAATTATTAATCATCTAGTTATGTATATATGTATATAAAACAAGTTTTCTAAGTTATCAAAGGGACGGATTGGCTTAGAGATTTCGCGCTCATATTTGACCTAGAGTTCGGAGGGTCCGGGAACAAGTCCAGGCAGTGCCGCACTTAGATTCTTTATCCTATTAGAAGACTCCATAGTTTACTGTCCAATGATGGGCAGTGTTTTCTGTTGGCGATAATATCAGTGATTGGACGGTCAAATGTCTTTTCATTTTGTGATATCCTAGGTTGAAAAATTAACGTTTCACCTTCAGTTTCAGCAGAACAGTACTCACTTGTCCTTGTAGCGGATACAGACATGGACATCGATAAAAATTCCCAGCGAATATGGATGAATAATCTTCTGGAGATCCAAGATCATCCTTGGTGTCATGTGATGCAAAACATTGAAGAATGATTGCAGACTAAACAAAGATGATGCAAATTTCACAAGTAGATGGAGCTTCCGCAAATCGACAATTTACTATCTTTCAAGGTTTGATTAAAAAAAAAAACGGTTCTTCAGAAAAATCACTTCTTCTAGCAATTCTAGCATTTCGGAAATAAATACTACATTCTTATAACAAAAAACTAACTACTTTAATAAATTCTTGTTTATTTTATATAAAAAAAACCTTCACAAAAATTAAATGTGTCTTTAAATGTGACTATTGTTTTATAAACTTCTTATAACTGCTTAATTATGTTGTGAAAGTTTAAACCCACCAAAAGTTTACTCTTCTGGGTAATGATTTCTTTTTTTTTATATTATTTTAGTACGGAGTGTACAGAGAAAAAAAACATTTCAAAAGTAAATTTCCAACTACATTTATTATTCTATATAAAATTTTGTTATGACAATGTTTACATTTTCCTTTGTGAAAACTTTTCCTAATAAATCAATTTCCTTAATTAACTTACAAAAATTTTTACGTTTTATATAAATGATTACAGATGTTTTCATATTATAATTAAAGTTTCATTATTTTATCATTTATTGTTTGCAGAAATTACTGAATTATGTAAAATAATAAAAACTGAAAGAAGAGATATGGTAGATGTGAGAAGGAAAGAATTGAAGAAAAGATTTAGGATAGTTTGAATATAAACTAATTGATATGGTGAACACTGATACATTGAATAGCAACACAAACTGCAAGAACTTTACACTGGCTAAGTTATTAAGAATAAATGTAGCGAGAGAATAGTTAAGAGAGAGACAGACTGGCTGAGTATTAGAAAGTATGTAGAATGATGTTGATTTGACTGGCGTCGATAACTATTCCAAAATTGTTTTTTCCTATAGGACTAGCTCGGCTCTATATAAAAGGAATTCTCCCTCCCTAGTTTTTGTCTAGGTGAGAAGTAACTAATGATTCGGATCCTATGGATCGTTAATGATTCGGATCCCATTATAATAGAAAATTTTTGGCTACCCGCTTATGTTGTAATTGTTTAGCCGTTTAACTGGCAGTGACTAAACCGCACATAGTTACCCAATTATTTAAATAAACACATACAATAGAATTGTTCAATTTCTAGCTAGGAAGATAATGTACAAGGAAAAAAAATAAACATTGGTTGTGAACTTCTCTACTAGAATCCTTCATTTTGAAAAATGGACAATATTTGCAAGTTTATTGAAGAACTGTACACTCTTCTGAAAAAGTATTTCAAGTAATATCAATATAGGAATCTGGATTGGGAATCTACAGAGCTGCAACAACTGATATATGTTACAGAACAATTAGCTTCGTATTACAAAGTCAATATATTCGAATAGTAATATATTGTGAATAGTGATGGAGAACAGGCATACTGACAAAAACATCTTGATGATAAAAATGTGCTCGAAGCTTGCTCATAAGATCGCACACACACAAAAAAAAACAGGCTTTATAGGAAGAATTTCAGAAATTGTTTCCAATTTTTACTGATTTAATTATTTTTGATTCTGATACGACCTTTATGATATCTCCTACCGAGGCCTCCTAGTAAAAAATATAGTATGATATATAAAAGAATATATTATTGTTAATATATTCGCAATAATGAAATATAGACGCAATTGTTTTAGTCTCATGTGAGTTCAATCTTGTCTGAACTTTTGTAACATACGAGAAGGGGATGCCTAGTCTTCAATATTTTTTGAGGAAGCATGGACATTTCAGCTCCATAGAATCTCTCTTAAAATAAGTGATCTGTGGTGGGAGGGGGGATCAAACGAAAGTGATAAGAGTTGTGTTTGCATAATTATTATCCCAAGTTTAATGAAAATGAAACTCATTTTCAAGGAAAAACTTGTTAACACTTATTTCACTAAAAGGGAAAAAAATTTGCGACAGTTCAGTGGAGAAGGAGGGATTCAGAAAATATGGTATGAAGATTTAATAATTAAAAAAAAAAGGAAACCAAAAGAAAATTAAATGAAATTACTAACAAAAATTAATATTAAAAAAAAAAAAACAATAAGAAAGGAGAATTATGGAAGTAATAAAGATTGACGAAAAAAATATTAAGAAAGAAAAAAAATATTAGTGGCAGAGTCGTGAATCGAACCTTAATGTCTAGTTTGCCAGTTACTAGTTACAAGTCCAGTTTGCTAACCATTAACACAAAACAAAAAGACAGGAAAACAAAATGAGATAACCTTTAATGAATGTCTACTATACAATAACTTAAACTATGATGACAAAAAAAAAACTGAACTAACAAAAGTAAATTATAAAATGAATCCAACCATATAAAATAAATCTTCTTAAAAAAACAAACAGAGCCACAATAAATGAAAAATAAAATAAAATCAGTTATGTACCACAAAATTAACCAGCCAGTACTCGTAATAGTGAATTCTATAACTGTTCTTCAATTTAATAGATTGAAAAAAAAAGGAATAAATAATTGATGTATGAACAGGCATAGAAAAATATAATTCGGGAATTTTTAATCCAGGCCAGGAGCGGAAGTTAATAGTTTTGGTTAGGTCTTTGTTTATAATCTGTTCGGCCATAGAAATTAATTTCTCTGTGATCACAGAATGTTAGTCTTTTAATAACACATATACACACAGGCACCTGTTGGATTGCGCTCCTTCCCTATTTTTTTTGTTCTTCCACTGGGAATCCGGCTACGCCCCTTGCTGTCTCACAGCTCTGATAATTTGTGGAAAAGAAAATTTCAAAAAAAACGATCTTCCACTTTTTTTCTCTCGTGTCCGTCTGGACATCCTCTTCTTTTCTTCTGTTGCGCGCATGCGCATTTAGGGCGATGCTATTGCTCCGGGTGTCGTTTTTCGTCAACTTATTGTAGTTAATCTAATCCAGGTGACCCAAACTACCTTCTGTGCCTAACCTAAGCCTTATTTCTACCACAATATCCTAACCTAAACAATCTCTAATTTATATTAATTATACTTAACCTACCATTTATACTATTCTACCTACATTCCTATACTACTATTCTGATGAATGCAAGTAATATAAAAATATATTTAATTTGAAAAAAAATCAAAATGATGAAACTATGTGACATTCCCTTGCAAGAGGACATTTCAGGTAGAAGATCACTATTGTCTTTTAGAGTTCATGAACTTAATAGCATTGTGTACCCCTTCTTCTCACAGGGGAAGATTTGAAATAACAATTAGAAGACATTCCTTCAATATAGTTTTTGTTGTAAATATTGACCAGAACACATCAGGACTGTGCCAGTTAATTATAAGTTAAAACATAAGAGTTTATTCCAACTAAATTCAGTAAGTTAATAAACATATTGCTGTGTTATTGAATAGCACTTAAATATCTTGAAAGAATATAATTAATTTAATCTACCAGTGTTTTCATAATTATTCTTATTTCTGATACTTCACTCTCTTAAACATATATACTTACAAGCCCTTTTACAAAACCGCTCGTGCTACACAAGCTACCAGCACATAAACACCACAACATCACCAATTACATTTCATGAGTTTATGAACTTGATAGCATTGTATACCCCTTCTTCTCATAGAGGAAGATTTGAAATAACAATTAGAAGACATTCCTTCAATATAGTTTTTTTTGTAAACATTAACCAGAACACATCAGGACTGCGCCAGTTATATGTTAAAACATAAGAGTTTATTTCAACTAAATTCAGTAAATTAATAAACATATTGCTGTGTTATTGAATAGCATTTAAATATCTTTAAAGAATATAATAATTTAATCTACCAGTGTTTTCTTAATTATTCTTATTTCTGATACTTCACTCTCTTAAATCAACAATTAGAAATACTTACAAGCCCTTTTACAAAACCGCTCAAGCCACTACAAGCCACAACTACACTACAACAACAACACACTAAAAACATTTCACTACCTTACTCACTATTTCACTACCTTCACTACTATTCTAACCTAGACTACCGTATTCTAACTATTCTAACCTAGACTACCATATTCTAACTATTCTAACCTAGACTACCAAAGCACATGCAATAAAGACACTATTCTGCCAGCAGTCATCGCCAAAGAGGGACCCCTCCCTACGGCAGTAAAACAAATTTGTACTATTTTTAATGTTGTTACTTGTAACAAATGTTCAGAGTATAGTTGCACCTCCAATGCAAACCGATTCTCTTCCAACTCGGAATTTTGGCATCACATTTGATTTTAGTTAATAGAATGATATTAACCTTGCTAAATGAGTTTTCCAAGCATAATGTTTCAAATAAAACTTTGAGCTGTAAGTACAGTTAATGTTTAAAAAAAAAAAAAATCATCAATATAGAAAATTTGACATGACCGTAAGTAATACTTCCTCTTATATCAAAACAGTAAGAGAAAGTAAAAATAAACAAATTATTAAAATTTTTATCTGATTCTATAACTCTAATCAAATTGATATAAATATATTAAATAAAAATGTAATTGATATTAGAATAAATAAATATTTGATTGATAAAAAAAAATGGAACTTTTTTTTACCAACCTTTATTTAAAAAAAAATAAAAGCAATTCCGCACTATATTGGCCGTGATATTTGTCAACATGATAATGACAAAAGTTATGAATGAATAATTTTCATTTTTCCCTTTCAGTGATTGTAGTTTGCAAAGAGAATGGAATAAAAAGTGAATACAAGTAAAAAAAAAATTAAAAAAAAAAAAATGGCGGCCGAAAAAACAACATAAAGGCAAAGAGTGTAGTAGAAACATCAATTTGATGCATTATTCAAATTTCAATGTATTTTTATTTGTTTGTTTGCATTTTTTATATATTTATTTATTTATTATACTTTTCAACATGTAACAAAATGTTGCTCGTCTTTATAAGAATACTAGTATTATTTTTACTTTCTCTTACCGCTATAAGAGGCAATATTGAGATCGTATCAAATTTCTTAAATTGAATTTCTAACGGAAATACATGCTTTGAGGTCCCTTGAGTATGAAAAAAAACTGTTTGTACCAAATGGCCTGTATATGAATGTAATAGTACCGCAAAGATAATGCAACAACAGCAGAGAGAAGAGAGGCCCTCTCTGGTTAACAGAGACTACTCTCTGACTTAGGCAGGCTAGAGTGGGAGAACCTGTGTATATAAGCCAGTGGGAATCTATCTATCAGATAGCCGCATCGTGTCATATCTTTACTTTCACCATTCATTCTATCATTTTTATTATAAAGTCCAGTGCAGTTATTGTAAACTTAGCTCCATTATATTAGTGTCTTCATATCTCGTTCATTTAATCAAAAATAATTTCTCTCCTCAACAACTCCGTTATATGAATAAAATTTCTCCAACCAAAAAAAAAAAAAAAAAAAAAGCAAGGTCAAACTTCATGTTCTGTTTAGGTACCTTGGGCACGAAGATGAAGATCAAAATTCGACAACCAGAGATGTGATTTTACTGAATAGTTTTTTCAGTTTTCACTAATAAACTTTCTGCACATTTTCTGGAAACTATGCATCCATCTTAGTTATGCATTTGTTGTAAATAGATAATTGTAATTTTTTTTTTTTTTAATTAGGGCGCGTCAAATTTATGGTCATTGGCCAAGCCAGAGCCTTCTCAGTGCACTGCTGGCACTACCGGACAGTGTTCTCTCGTTACAGATGAAATGTAGTTGGTGTGATGTGTTGCAGTAGTTTGTGTGTATGTTTGAGATAGAGATAGAAGTATTAAGAAATAGTGAATAAGAACCACTTTTAAATAAATAATTTAACTATATATTAAATTAGTAAATTTACAAGGTAATTATTAATTTTGTATCTTGAATTAACTTATGAATGCAAGGAAACAAATAACTAGTAACTAGATTGTTTGAAACTCAAATGTTTAACACTTAAACTAGCACTGAATTTAAGAGAGTGATTCCTGATACAAATATTCTGGTTCCATATCTTATTTAGACTGTCTTGAAAGAATGCGTAGTTCAAATTCTCCCCTGTGAGAAGGGGCAAAAAGATCAAGATGACTAAGTTCTATGAACTCTTTTGTAACGACAGGACTTCTACCTGGGTTTTACCATTTTGCCAGCGAATGTTAGAATATCCTTCAAATAATGATTTTCTTCAAATAAAATATATTTATAGATATAATTTCTGGCATCCATTACACAGACAACACTATCCATCACCGGACATTGAACTGAACAGGTTCCTAGGAAGAAAAAAAAATCTAAGGGCAGCACTTCTGGACTCGAACCCGGGATTTCCGCGTGTGATTAATTGAATCCAATGTTTTACAGAACGCGATAATTAATCATTATCGATACTTCTTATTTAACATTGTATGCATTAAAATGATTGAATAGATATATACAAAATTATCAAGACACGGACGTTTACGTCAGAACCAAGATTGACTTTCGGGTAAAATATTAATTAAACTCTGTGTCCAAATCATTAATCTTTCAGCAATAATAGACTGCAATAACTTACTTATTGTGTTAATTAGTGAAATTCCTCGATAATTTACAGTGTTAGTTTTAATTCCTTTTCACTTTGCCTTATTCCCCCTAGTAAGAAAAACTATTGCGATCGTGCCAGATTTTCGAAACTGAGTTTTCACTGGAAATATAGGACGGTATGTGTGTGTTAAAAGAATACCTCAAAAACGAAAAGCCACAGGAAGCTCGAACTTGGGCATTCACCACCGCATCAGACACGAAAATTTTGTGTGAAAATGTGAACTTAGCTGAACATTATTTTCCGTTTATATGATTTTATCAAAAACGACTCCTTTTTAAACTTTGTATACTTTTGTTTGAAACTGTATATATGTAGCTTTTAAACAAAACATGTGATATAGCAATCTGCGATTTGGAAATAAATGTTCCTTCGGCTTCAGGATTTCTGGAGTCTGGAAATCACATACACACAATAAGTATTTTGGTAAAACTCAAGTTAGATAATCTAGAGAGCCATACAATATTTCCTCTTGTATCTATTGATAGAAAATAAAATGAAGTATACCGATTGTGCTGGAGTCCATAAACACTTAAGGCCTCCTGCTGATGAATATTTATGGAACGACTTTGATCAGCATGTCGATTCCGCTTCGGCAACATGTTATTAGCAATCAAAATTAGGCTCCGTTTTCTAGTTTTTACTCAAAGCTTCTGGATGCCTTATAACAGAGTTAATCGGTTGATCAATGATTAATAGATAATATTCAACCTTGAAAATGATATTATTATTATTTTTTCCAACAAAACAAAATAAGGTATTTATCATTTTAAACGATACCATTGTAATATTTTTATTGAAATTAACCATCTATCTTAAAGACTTCTCCAACTTTCTTGATTCCAGGAGGGAAAAACAGAATAGGCCACTTAATACCAAAAGTTATTATTTGTATAGGGGAGAATTGTTTTCTTAGTTAAGAGAATAGCCCTTCCAACTGCAGGCTTTTCCGCTCCACTAACCGCAAAGGGAAAACTAATCGATTCTTGCTTGAAAGTTTGATAAATCAAAAGATAAAAGTATTTTAATTCCATTAGTTTGTTCTTCTTCTTAAAATATTAGTTAGTTCTTCGTGAAAACTTTAGGTGTTTCTTTTACGTGTCATCATGCTGCTGCACCAGGAGAGTTCGTTGTAAATGGAATTTTATTTTATTAAAAGTGTTTAATAAAAGTTTATAAGCTATTTCAATTTTTCTATCACGTTTTGTTTCGGCAAGAATCTATGCTGCTAGTTCGTTTGATCAATCAATTCTTGAAAACAACATTGAAAGGATGCAATCTCCTGCCTTAACATTAACCTTCTTTTAGTCGAAATAGTGATAGATTTTAGATATTTAGAAAGTATACGAAGTTTAAAGAAAATCGCGGGAAACATTATTGAGAAAATTGCGAAAAACTTAAAAAAAAAAAAAACACTTCTGTAACGTTACATTTCCGGTAAGTGGATTTTGACCGAAACTTTTTAGTCAGGTGTGATGTGATGCCAAACGGAAGATCAAATTTGAGCAAATCCTTGAGTAAAACCTAGAAAAAGTAGGCTGATTTCGAATGGCTAATAAACATGCCGCCAAAACATACTGACCAAAGTCCGCCCATATAAATATTCATTATCAGGAGGCCTTTAGTGTTTATGGACTCCAACTCCGTCGGTTTACAATCTTTTTACTTTCAATCAATACATACAAGAGGAAATATTTGCTTCTAGCTAGAAACCGAATGGCCTTGTCAACGGTTTAGGTGTTGGAGAAAAAAAAAGATACCTAATTGATACTATTCGAGTATTTGGTAGTATTCCTAAACCGAATAACAAATTGAGCTTACTGCGATTTTTCGTTTTTGAAATATTTTATGCGCGCACGCGCGCGCGCACACACACACCACACGCACACACCCTCATACAGACCATCCGGTTAAAATATAATTTCCGTACTTAATACACGATCGTAATGCTTCCCGAAAAAAGCATGACAAAATTTAATCAATCAATAAAGTTTCACTTTTAGTTAACGTTTTTCTACAAATTTTTGGACCTTTAATGACATATTATTATGTCAGCCATTTCCGATTTCAAGAAGCTTAAGATTTTATTAAAAGGGAATCGCGTATTACATGGCATTTTAAAGAAAGAATAATTTCTACCAGAACACTTCTAAAATTAATGTTCAAGAACTCAAGAAGCTCTTGTGGCCTTTTTTATGTGTCCTGAAGGATTTATCGGGAAGAATTGCAGGTTAAAATGGGAAACCTACTAGAACTTGATTCATAATCTTCTTCATGCACTCTAATTGTGGCGGATTCATTCTTAAAGACCCTCCCCACCGTCACGAACTGAGTATAAAGAGAGGCAAATTCAGTAGATGTTAATCTATGCCAGAGTTAAGGTATAATGGACTTTACAGCAAACCAGTGAGAGATAAACATATTGATGTCATCACAAAACTTCTACGTAGCCCATTGGCCTAACGTATCAGGAATAAGTAACGAAGGTCATCCATTAAGTAACGAGACAATTTGCTGTAGCTGAAAAACTATTTATTTAATCAATACAAAACTTTGGCTACTTTTCAACTTAGTTCCCAGCAACATTTATACACTTGTCTCATCGTTCTTCTAAATTGTGTATGACTCTGGGATAAAATTCTTTGGGTTGATCTCGAAGCCACTTTTGCCCCTGATTTTTAACATCTTCATTGGATTGAAAATGTTTCCCACGTAGAGCCACTTTAAGAGGTCCAAACAAATGGAAGTCCGATGGGGCGAGGTCAGGGCTGTGGTGGGGCTGTAGAAGGATCTCCCACCCCTCTTGTACTGCAGCTTATTCTGAATAATGTTATGGACAGTTCCACACTCGCTTGCACTTCTTCAGCTATCAGTTCAATAGTAATACGCCTGTTGCCCTAAATTAACGTGTTAATGCGAGATTCGAGGGAGAAAGTTACAACTTCAACCGGTCGTCCACTTCGTTGCTTGTCACAGACACATCGGTCGGCCACTTTTAAACTGTTTGGACGGTTCAAACAATTATTCCCGTACACTTTCAAGATTCTTTCGTGGATTTCACTGTGCAACTAAAAAAATCTAATCACTGGAGGTGCAATTGCACGAGCGGACTCGCCATTGTTAACTGATTACATTTGAGGTTATGCTCGCCAAATACTCTCGAACAAGCTGATGAGAAACTGAGTATAAGGATGCCCAACTTGACGCATTGAAACTATTGTATTGATTAAACAAATCGTTTCTGAGCTACAGGAATTTGTTTCGTTACTTATTGAATGATCCTCCTATATACCATTGCTGTCCTATCAAAGTTTAAAGATGTTTGAACTGGTTCAGTTAACCAAAAAAAAAAAAAAAAAATAATAATAATCCGAACTGAATTTTTATAAATATGAATAAAAACAAGAAATAAAATCATTCTTTGTGCTTATAGATATGATTTGGAAAAAAAAGAAATCAACTAGTATTATTGAGTTTCTAAGGGAAATGAGGACGAAACAAAGTGGTTTCGATGTAAAAAAAAAAAAAAAAATAGAAAGATTTGCGTCATACTGGGATTTTGTTAAAAGGGGGGGGGGAGGATCCTTAATACAACATGTTATGAAGAGAATTTTTTTTTTGTCATGATATTGGAAAATTTCTATAAAATATACTTTTCAATTATTTATTTATTTATTACTATAGAGCGCACTTCTGGCTATTGAATAGCCGGATTTAGCCAGGTATTTTTTTTATATATATATAAGGGTCAGTGGATTGATTTATAAAGGTATAAAAAAAAAATAAAGAAATAAAATTCTGTTTTCCTGAGGATGATACCAGAACAGTTATTAAAAAAAAAAAAAACCGTGTTTTGCAAAGAGATATTTGTCAGTATCAAAAGAACGTCAATAGAGATCGTCAATATAACTCTTGTATTTATACGATATTTTTTTATTTTTATTTTTGGAAAAAGGAAAATAACAATATACATACATTTTTTTTCAATAAACCGGGAGTAAGGCAGTTTTGTAATATTTTCTTTTTTTATAGCAGGCAATAATCCTCTATAAATCAAATATGAAATTAGTGTAACTAATTAGATGCGAGAACATTCCTGTTCATAAATAAAGGAAGGAATATTTCAGGAAAAAGACAAAACTAATTAGGGCTATTATGAACCATCTAATAATAAAGGCCTACAAAAATATTGGGACTTCAAAAGACGTAAATAATTATCGTAATCTATATTTATAAAAAACTAAATATAAGGACTTTGTCTGAAAAGCCAAATTAGGAAGGTTTTCTTGTTTTTATTTTTATTTTTTTGTTCATTTGAAACATTGGAAAAAAAGCAAGAAATATGATTTAAAACTTGTACATTCCGGTTTTTCATTGATCATATTATAATAGACCAAAATTTTCTTCAATTGGAATTAATTTCCTTTAACTATAGTGCATGTATATATGTGCGTGTTTCTTGTTTGGGCATGAGTTTGATTCTTTCTCATTTTTTTAAATAACTTCAAGGTGCGTCAACATCTGAGCTCATTGGCGTCAGAAGCCTTCTCAGTGCAGTACCGCCCACCGAGCAGTGTTTTCTTGTGTAATGGATGCCAGAAATGATATCTATAAATATAATTTGAAGAAAATTATGATTTGAGAGAAAAATACAAGTTAGTTGGCAAAAAAAAAAGGGTAAAACCCAGGTAGAAGACCGCCGTTACAGAATAGTGCATAGAACTTAGTCACTTTTGTCTTTTTGCCCCTTTTTACAGGGAAAGATTTTAACTGCCAAGAGAAGGTATTCTTTCAAGGGAGAGAGAGTCTAAATTCTGCTTTAAAACGAGATAGTCTGAATTAGACATTCTACCAGTATTAATCAAGGAGTCAACATCAGTGTCAGTTATTATTTCAAGCATTCTGAATTAAATCAATCTAGTTACTAATTATCTGATCTGTATATTTATAAGTTAATTCAAGATTCACAATTAATAATTACCTAGTAAATTTACTAATTTAATATATAGTTAATCTATTTATTTATTTATTTATTTTCTCCGAAGGTTCTGTAATGCGACCATTTATGATCTATTGTACCCCATCTAGTGCCGAGGATGAGCTAGCTCATCTACAGAAGCCTCTCCAGGTTGAGCTAACTAAGGAATCCCTAAATCCTGGAAGGTTCTAGGGTATGTATTTCCTCCTCCCCTATCTGGTAACGGCTCAGACTATTAAATCTTCTTTGAATGACGGCATCACAGTCTGGGAGGAGATGTAACGGAGTTTCCACCATCTCCCCACAGAATCTGCATGTGCCATTATCTTCTAGGCCAAGCTTCCTCAGATGTCGCCTGAGTCTGCAATGACCCGTAAGGATTCTGTTCTTACTCAGACTAATGCAGGCTTCCGACTTTTCCTGGTTATATCCACCCAGACAGACCTGCCTCAGTCCCGGGATGGTGTTCCAGAGACGAGCTCATTTCGTCACCTCCTCCTTCTTGATTTCTTATAAGAATACTTGGTCGCTGACTCGGCAAAAGGGCTCTGGCCCATTGAGAGGAGATACAACGCCTTCTTTTGCCAAGGTGTCGGCTACCTCATTGCCTTCCACGCCAACATGTCCCGGAACCCAGTATAGGGAAACTTTATTTCTTCTGACTAGGACATTGAGCTTACCTAAACATTTCCATACCATATGAGAACTGATAACATAAGAACTCAGTGCTTTAATGGCAGCCTGACTATCGGATAGGATAACTCTCTCCTGATTCCGATATCCTCTGTCAAGGTTCAACTGAAAACGCACCTTCCATTAGCCGCCTGGAAGATGCTAGGAAACCTGCCCATGGGTTCCCTCGGTTCCGAGGGTTTGGTTCTAGGTTAAACACCCCTGCCCCGGTTCCTTCGAGGGTGTTAGACCCTCAAACATTCTGAATTAATCATCAGAGACATTTTCCTAACTAGTGTGAAACTAAGTCTCTGTACGAGTCTGTGTTGGCACACTGTCTGAAAAACGCATCCTGAAAATGGGCGAACGCCCGAAACCGGTCGATGACCACAAAATAAAGCAGGCTACCACGGAAAATGTCTCTGATGCTTTCCAGCTCTGCGGAACCAACCACCACAATAAATTCTGAATTAAATCAATCCAGCTACTAATTATTTGTGATCTGTGTATTTATAAGTTAATTCAAAGATTCACAATTAATAATTACCTTGTAAATTTACTAATTCAATATATAGTTAATTTATTTATTTAAAAAGTGTTTCTTATTCTCTATTTATAATACTTCTATCTCTATCTTAAACATACATACACACAAGCCCTTTACAAACATCCGCTCATGCTGCAATACTTACAAAACATACAACAACACACATCACTCCAACATTTCACTCGTTACAGACAACACTGCCTATCGCCAGACAGTGAGTTTATAGAAGCTCCTATGGAAAGAGAATCTAGACTGGAACCCTGGATTTCAGCGTTCATTACAAGTCCGATGCGCTACCACTGAGATCTCGCACGTTTGCTAACAGGTTGATGTTGTGCTTTCTTTTTTTAAAGAGGGTCATTTCAATATATTAAACGATTTTATCTTCTATTTAATATTAAAAGAAAATATGTTGCCAAAATTTTGTGTTTGAAGTGTTGAAACTGGAACATTCATAAACTTGTTACTTTCTCTTGCTGCTATTAAAAGGAAGTGATCGCGTCAAATTTTTAAAATTAAGTTTTCACTGGAACCTGATATGACGGAAAGGTGTTTTTTTTTTAAAAAAAATTGGATCGATGTGTATATCTAGTCAGCATAATTCAACAAGGAAAAATTGTAAAAAAGATGAGACTTTATATTTCATTTAGATGCTATCAGAGGCGTGATAATAATGTTTTGTTAAAAATTAGTAGACCCCAGATGTACCACTTCACCGAACAGATTTTTTTCAATGTTTTTGCGATTCTCTTTATATAAATCAACTAATCATCAAAACTTTTATTAAAAATATTTTTCTGGGAAAATTCATTTTTAGGGTATATTTTAGGGGACGGATGATTTTATGATTTCCACTAAAGTACCATGTCAATATATTATACTATTCTATCGTCCATATATATTAATAAGAATTCAATATGTGGCCAATTATCCAATTTTAAAGAAAATAGGTTAACGAAAGTAGGACTTTTTTATAAGTGCAGAAAAATATTTATCTGTGCAATGAAGATTCCATGTTTAATGAGTTCTAGCCGTTTTCCAAGAAAATTCAAAAAGCTCAAAAAAAATCTATCGTGTAAAGTAACACTTCCGGTTAACCGATTTTCTTTAATGAATATCAATATTTAGGTAGTTGGTAAAAAAAACCATACGTACATTGTACTTTAAAGAGAAACATTAGAGGAAAGCTTATTATTATTATTATTATTATTATTACCTACCACGTGTAGACTATACCCCGGCACTGCAGCTAACAGAGGCTTATTGTGCCATCCCCGGTAACCACTAGTAGATGAACCTTCCCTCCTTAAGGAGTTAGAGGACTTTCACCACCAGATCATTTTGGGCTACTATCTCCTCAGATACGCAACGTACCAAAGGTCTCGGAACTCAATTTAATTATTGCTACGCAATCAAATAGCAGGTGGGGGGCCGTTCCCTCCTCCTCCTCTTCCTGACATAATCTGACAAGGGTTCCGCGCTTATGAGCCCTACCTTGTGCAGAAGCTTCCTGAACCTGCCACGACCCGTAAATAGCCCCGTCACCAGAGAAATCTGGCTCCTATTCAGACTAAGGGTCATTTGGGTCCTTTGTTTACACAATCCTGGCATCATCCTTTTCCTGTGTATGGCACCTGGGCTCTCCCTCCAGAGCTCTCCCTAACGCCGCACGAATCGCTCCGCCAGTGATCCCCAGGACAGGCTCTGGACTAATGAACGGAGTATTTGCCCCGTTCCTGGCCAGTTGGTCAGCCATCTCATTACCCTAAATCCCTATATGCCCAGCCACCCATAATCAGCTGTACCTTGTTGTGCCTGGAGAATCTCGACAATGCCTCTCGACATTCTTTCACTAGGGATGAGGTGGTTCTATAAACCTCTACGGCTTTCTGTGCAGCCTGACTATCCGAGCAAATGCGTATGACCTTGCCCCTTGGGGCTCTACGCAGCTTCTCCTCTACGCAGACCTTAATAGTAAATACTTCAGCCTGGAATATTGGGGAATATCTGCCCAGCGGCCTCTCAATACGTACCTGTGAGCCCATTCCACACACTCCTGCTCCAGTTCGCACTCCATCCTAGAACTCCATCAGTAAACCACAAAGGTCCTGGCCCATTCCGCCCTAGAACCTAGGAACACCCGAAATGGAACCTCGAAGTTATATATTGGACAAATGCTATCCTAGGCCATGCTTAACACAGGGCCCGGATTGATCTTTAGCAATAAGCCCAGATGTTTGGCTAAGGAGCCCCTCTGCCTCCAAAGACCATTGTTGCGCAATCTATGTGCACTGGCCCTTGCCTCCGCTTGCACCAACAGGTGCAGCGGTGTCAACCCCAGCAGAACCTCTAGCGCAGCTGCCGGAGCGCTTTTAAAACCCCGCGCATAGAAGAAAGCTTAACTACTGTTTCTCTCAGAACCTCCCCCCGAAAATCAATCTTTTCAGGTTAAAGTTTCAAATAAAAGTGAACGGTATTTATAAGCGTAGATAGTATTACGATGTTTAAAGAAAATCATTGAAACCTTTTTTCAAGAAAATCGTAAAAAACTGAAAAAGAAAAAACAAATAAATAAAGTTGCCCTCCTGGTTGATGGATTTTGCCCGAAAACTTCCGGTCAAATATGGATTTTGTTATAATACAGACAAAGACCATTCGCTAAAAGCATTTTTATTTCTCTGGGGACCTCAAAACATGTACTTCCGGTGTAAATACTATATCGAAATTTGATCCTATTGTAATACTTCCTCTTACTAGGAAGTATGAGAAAGTAATAAATTGATTTTGTAATGTCCCAATAGGTTGTGTAGTGGGTAGCACGAGCGATATTGAAAGGGATTATAAGTGCGTATATTTTAGAGAAGAGAGATGTATTAAGAAATAATTAAAACGCAACCAATGTTTTAAATAAATAATTTAACTATATATTAATTTAGTAACTTTACAAAAATAGTAATTATTTGTTAATTGTGAATTATGAATTAAGCTTATAATTATACAAAAACTCTTACACTTAATTAATCATTAATTTTAAGCTTAAACATTTTTTGGCGTCACTGACTGTTGTAAGTTAGTTAATGGAATGATATTCGTTGAATTTTGAAATATGTACTATTCTTCAAACAATGCTCGTCTTGCTAGTTAAAACCTGCCCTTTATACATGATTTCTAGAAGGGGTTAAAAGACAAACAGTGGTCGAGTTCTCCGACCTCTCTTGTAACGGTGTCTTGTACCTGCGTTTTGGCCCTTTGCCAGTCCAAGGTACAAATTTTTGCCTTTACTAATATTTTTAAAATGAATTTACAAAATATAATTAATTTCTTGCAGCCATCGCAATTTTGCTCATACAATGTGCCGAATTAAAGTACTGGACGTATAGGGCTGCGCATACTACTAACTTAATAAAGAGAAGTTGATAAAAAAGTCATTAGCGCATTATCGGAGAAATGTCAAAGAAAAAACAGAAATCGTATTGAGAAAAGTTGTTGATGAATGAATTTTGATTTGTAGCGAAACATGAAATCTGAGCCTACTGAATGATACTGATTGCCTGGACTTTACACTGAAGATGGTAGAGTATGGTAGAGTGGTAAAGGGTAATGATACGTTGTGACTGGCGAGTGACCTTAGTTGTATGAATAGTCTTCTATATCTATTTCCCGTCGCTGTATGGATGTAGTTTCTCCCACTCTAGTCCGAGAGAGTGGTCCTGTCATTTTGCCACTCTTTCTCTGCTACGGATCCTCTCTTTGGATCCTATTACACCATGGAAGGAGAGAAATGGTCTGGATTGAATGAGCAAACAAGATATGGCTAACAGTCTATAATACAAGAAGTGACACTGACTATCTGGACTTTACACTTAAGATGATAGAGTGGTAAAGGGTAATGACAAGTTGTGACTGGCGAGTGACCTCAGTTGTATGTACTGTCTTCTATATCTATCTCCAGTCGCTGTATTTATGTAGTTTCTCCCACTCTAGTCCGAGAGAAGGGTCCTGTCATTTTGCCACTCTTTCTCTGCTATGAATCCTCTCTTTGGATCCTATTACAATGATCGAAATAAATTGAATTAAGAAAAAATACACACACTACACACACACACACACACACACACACACACCACACCAAAAATAAAGACCATCTTGATAGAACTCAATTACAAAAAAATTCGACACGATCGCTTTCCAACAGTAAGAGAATACAAAAAAAGAAATATATAGTGTTTTGTCTCTGAATTTACAATATGGAATTAGTGTGATGCAGAAAAAATAAATCCCTATTTATTAATAAATATTATAACAATTATTATAACAATTGTCGTCGGTATAGTAATAATAATATATTTTCCATTTAAAACCGTTTTGTGAAAGCACTGAAAATGTATATTATAATACGACATTATATTATAACAAACAATAAAGCAATGGTGAAACGTATTTATGGTTGGCTGCTTAAGTGGTGGATAGTTAAAATTTTGACACTGTTACATACACTTCCTTTACAATGGATAATATATTTTAATGCTCTAGGGTTTTATGTATTTAAACAAATTTATGATAATTTATGCAAATTAGTTTTAAAGCAATTTAATATAGAATTGCAAATTAATTAGTATATAATTTCAATGTGAATAAAAGATAATTGTTGATAATTCTGTTAGAAGAGCAAGTGTGCTGGTAAATTAGAATGAGGGAAGGGAAGGGATGGGGAAAGGAAATGATAAGATATCTCAGTATGTTCCTGTAAAGTTGTGTGTGTGTATATATATATATGTTGAATGTTTGGAAGTAGTTGTTTGTAAAACACAAGTTTTCTAAGTATTTCTGTATGTGTGTATGTATGTATGTGTTTTAGAGGAGAGTATTGCATGGGTTGGACTTAAAGGCACGTAATAACACGCTGCAGTACTACTAAGAAGAGCCGGGGAGGTGTGGTTGGGGGGGGGGTTTAGAATGGGATATCTACTAACTCCCACTCTTTCACTGTCTCACATTGGGTCCGGCCGGGGACCTTTTGCAAACAGGGTGTCGCATTCCCTTCTTGAGTTCCACAACACATTTTAGAAGTGTAGAAACTCGCCTTATCAACTTAATGGAGAACATAGTAACAAAGAAAAGGAGCACTGTTTTCTCCACCAAATACTTTTCTCTTCAATAATGTTAGAAAATAGTCCATTTTAAACAATGTTTTCTAAAAGATTTCAACTAATAATAAATGCTAAACAAAAATTTTAAACTATGTATAAAAACTTTTAAAATATGAAAGGAGAAAACATAGTTTTTAACAACAATAATGTAAAATAATTTTATCTATTTAAAAGTTTTCACAAAACTTATTTTAAAGTGTTTGAGATTGCATTATCTATTTAAATAAAACTTTAATTTTCCTTTTGTGGATGGACTTTATAATCAATTGTTAATATATTTTTTTTTTTTACAAGTTTTCTCATTTAGCCTAACTCCTCTTAAATTTCACAAAAGCCAACAAAGAAGATAATCTAGTATTGTTTTAATTTCATTTTTTCACCAAATATAAATTAGGAAATTATCGAAGAGCAATTAATTAATAAAAAAAAACAAAAGTAATTTTTAAAATTAGCGTAAATTATATTGAGTAAATAGACTACCACTTACTCTAATTAATACTATATAATTAATATAATTAATGGTTCCCCGAGCTGGAAAGCATCAGAGATATTTTCCGTGATAGCCTGCTTCTTTTTTCGTGGTCATCGACCGGTTTCGGGCGCGTTCGACCATCATTAGGATGTATTTGTTAAACAGTGTAATAACATAGACTTGCACAGAGCAAATACAGTTGATATTAAAAGTCTTTGTTATGACGGAGGTAGGTTAAAAGGGGTGTTGCTAACAGAATGGGCAAACACATGTACGGACTTTCAGGGACGAATGTTCCCTTTTTAAATGGAAACATCAATAAGTGAGGATGTATAACTTAAACTATGTTTTTTGAAGGAGATTTTACTTTGATAATTACTTATCCATACCAGCTTATTATTTCTATTTATAAATTTATAAAAGAGCGAAATAACACGAAAGTATCAGCTGTGGGCCACTATGGAATTGTTACTGATAAGAAATGATAGAATCCGAGCTGAATGATCGTAAGATAGTATAGATATATATAACTATGTTGAGGAAGTAATCTATATAAGCAAGTTTATTTTTATAATTATGCATTCCATTCCACATTACACCTTCCACACACATTCATATACACCATCCACGCACGCATGTATACTTAAATATGGTTTGTTTTTGTTACAGGCCTGAATATAACGAGTCCAAACGATTGTGTGGAAGGTGAAATGGAATGGATAATTATAAAATTAACTGGCTTATAAACATAGTTATGTAGCTGTACTATCTTACGATCATTCAGCTCAGATTCTATCATTTCCTATCAGTAACTATTCCACAGTGGCCCAAGGCTGACACTTTCGCGTTATTTCGCTCTGTTATAAATTAATAAATAGAAATAATAAGATGGTATGGATAAATAATTATCCAAGTAAAATCTCCTTCAAAAAACATAGTTCAAGTTTTATATCCCCACTCATTGATGTTTCCATTTAAAAAAGGGAACAACGTCACTAAAACGACCGAACCTGTGTTTTCCCATTCAAGTAGCAACACCCCCTCTTAACCTAGTTTTATCATAACAAAGACTTTTAAAAATCCAGTGTATTAAGTGTATTTGCTCTGTGCAAGTCTATGTTATTACACTGTTTAAAAAAAAAACCTGATGATGGGCGAATGCCCGAAACCGATTGATGACCGCAAAAAGAAGCAAGCTATCACGAAAAATGTCTGATAATCAATATTTTTTTTTTTTTTAATTACAATGCTTATAATGTTTAGTTGTATGATTACAAAACTGGTGGTGAGGATTTCACTTGTTTACCTCAGCGGCGGCCTTATGTGAAGTGCTCTATATTACAAGTGGAAATTTTACATTTAAACTAACTCACAGACTTCCCAATATCCCTCTAATATCAATTCCTTCAGAAAAATGTTTCAAATAAAAGTGATCACTTTCCATCTGTGCAACAAGCATTCAAACTCCAAAAACCTATTCTTTAAAAATCACCGAAACCGATGTTTCTTCAAATCTTGGATTCTATCAATACTTTATAGGAGGGACCATAACGCTACTGGTTCCACCAGAACCCTAAAACAATCAATTTTTCCCGGATAATTGTTGCAAATAAAAGTGATAAGTATTGTTGTTCGTGTCTAATGCGATGATATAGCGGTCCAAAATGGAATAGCAAATTTGAGCTTCTAGCGAGTTTTCATTTTTGAGATATATTCTGTTAAAACACATACCAACCATTCGCTAAAAACATTTTTGTTTTCGTATTCAGAGGCATGTATTTCTGTTGGAAACTGAATTTCGGAGGAGGCTATATTTTTTTAAATAAGTTAGAAATTCTATGGAACGAAATAAAAATCAGATAAAGGTGGCAAAAAAAAAAAAAAAAAAATGGCAGAGGAAGACAGCATTAAATCTATTAATAACTGTGAAACCAATCTAAAGAATTTAAATTTTTCCAATTTTTCCAGGATGTACTTCATCTTATATTTTTTGACCGTCTACTACTGGAGAGAAGTAGAGCCAAACTAGTCCAGCATATTACGCTACAAAAGGAAAGCTGGCCGATCCCAAGGAACAAATTTATACAAAAAAAATAACATTGAAATATTTAGTAAATTTGTAAATAATCAATTTAATAAAATTAAATAATTTATAAACTTTTCATCTTATATTGTCGTTGTTAATTTCTTCATATTGTTTGTCAAATCATTATTTACATATTATTACTGTTTTATTCACATTACTCATTAATCACATTATTCACATACTATTACTGTTTTATTCACATTACTCATTAATCACATACTCACATACTATTACTGTTTTATTCACATTACTCATTAATCACATTATTCACATACTATTACTGTTTTACTCACATTACTCATTAATCACATTATTCAAATACTATTACTGTTTTTAATTGAAATGCATTCATTATTTGTCATCTGAAATTATTTAATTTTCTTTTGTTAATCTGTATAGATAGATATTCATTTAAGTTACAGTTTATATTAATGTATTTTATTACATGTAGTACCAAAGGTGTGGTGCACATATAAAATGAACTCCCCAATGGGGTAGGGTTATTACCAAAGGGAATCAAATAAAAAATAAAAAATTCCAAATTTTATAAGATAACCTTATTAATGAAAATACTATAAGTATAAGAAACCCCATCAAAATCATCTCTTTTCTCTTCCATTGGCTCTAAGGTCCTTGAAGAATCTTGGCCTTCGCCAGAAGTTCCTTCTCCATTGCCTTACTTCCATCTTCTCCAGATCCTCTTCTACATCCTGTAGCCATTTTAAGCGGGCCTTCCCCGGGTCTTTTCCCTCCGGGGTGCCTTCATAGAGCCTGTTTGCCCCTCGATTGGCGTTCATTCGATGCAGATGCCCTAGCCAGCGCAGTGTGCCTGTCTTTGCTGGGGCAACAAGTTCATCCTCCCTGTAAAGCTCTCTTAGATCGTTATCCTTCCTTATTCGATATACCCCACTTTTCCTGGATAGGCCCATATATCGTCCGTAACACCTTCCTTTCCCAGGTATTTAACTTTCTTTCATCCGGCCTCCTTAGGGTCCAGGTTTCGGAATCATACAAAACTACTGGTCTGAGGATTCTATATATGATGACTTCTGCTTGTCCTGATATGCATTTATATCGTAGTATCGGCAACAAGGCTGCATAACATCTATTTCCAGCACTTATTCGACTCATAATATCCTGGCTTACGTCGTTTTTGCTCGTTGGTAAGCTGCCTAGATACTTGAAATCTTTTGTAGCATTACAGCGATGTTCAGCAACTTGTAAGTCGCCGAATCTTCTCAATCTTCTAGTGGTCACCATATAGAGTAGTCTTTTCCTCATTTATTTCTAGACCATATTTTGTGGCTCCTTCCTCTAATCCCCCACAAAGCATTTTTTGGCGATCTTGCAACAATTGGTACATTATCGGCATAAGCAAAAAGCTGAGATAGGCGGTTATAAAGGCTACCCCCTGGGATTCCCATTTTTGAGAAAACTGGGCATATCTGAAAAAGTCATCAGTGAAGTGATATAGTACTTTCGGTTGTTCAATTTTATTTTTTCAAATTTTCTTTCAGAAGATTTGTAATATATTTTGAATATCCTCATCCTTAATGGCTGAAGGAATTAAGAATACCAGTTTTTTTATATAAATATAAATATAAAAAAATATAGTTGGTTGCTATCTGCGTATTTATTTTATTTTAAAATCATAAATACGTGCTGAACGGATTTATAAATATAAAAGGAGTAAAAAAAAAATCCACTTTATGAAAAGGATTCCTTGTAAACTTTTATATAAAAAAATCATGATAAGTATGAACATTAATAATTATTATATTGATAAAATATGAAGATAAAATGAAAGTTAATTTGAATATAATCCAAACATTATTTTTAGAGCATAGAATATCTTTGACTTAATCCCCTTCCAAACACACTTTTTTCTTTCAACTTCCCATCTGGAACCTTATCTCTGTAAGGACAGCTTTTCAATTTTGTATATAATTTCTTTGAATATTAAGAGATGATATCATTTAAAATTTCATAATCTTTATCAGTTTATTTATTTTTTTTTAATGTGTTTATTAGCTAGACGAATCTTTCTGACGGCCTCAGATTTTCTAAAAGTTGTAAGCAAGAAATTTTCTTGGTAATTTTTTGTTTAAGAAATAAAACGAAGCTAATTATAACTTTCTTTAAATTTTATATGTAAATGTATTAATTAATTAACAAAAATTTTTACATTATATTCAGATAAGGTCCATAATTGTTTGTTAAAAATGTCCAGCGTTGGAGAGAAAAAAAAAGATACGTAAATGATAGTATTCGAGTATTCGGTGAATATCACATGGTATTCGAGTATTCGAATAATCAATTGAACTTCCTGCGATTTTTCGTTTTTGAAATATTTTACACACACACAGACACACACACATACACATTCATACAGCCCATCCGGTTAAAATATATTTTTCGTACTTAAGGAGTATTTCCTGCGAAATAATCAACTTCGAAAATCAAATACACGATCGTAATGCTTCCCCGAAAAAAGCATGAAAAACTTTAATCAATCAATAAAGTTTCACTTAGTTAACGTTTTTCTTCAAACATTTCGACCTTTAATGACATATTATTTATTATTTTTATTGCTACAAGAAACATATCCATTAGCATGGAGTCGATCTTCACTGACTCTCAAATTAAAATAATATCCCTTACAAGGCACTTACACAGTTGTACAACAATAAAGAAAATAAATCAAAACTTATCTCTTAGAAATTATTAATACACAAAAGAAAACAAAACCACAGAGTAATGGAAACAAAATTTTTCGACTTTACAGTCCATTATTTACTGACATTGACAATATTGCTGCTAGTTCTCATTTCAATTCTTCTGACAGTCTACAAATTTCTAATAGGTAAAAGTAAACATTATTTATTTTTTCAACACTTTCAAAAGTTAAGATGCTTTCTAGACTTGATATGCTATCATCAGATAGAATATATTGTTTTAAAAATTTGGATCTACAGTTGGAGTAAATAGGACATTCCAATATAAGATGTTTCAAGCTATTTAATATTGAGTGTTTGCACAATTTACAGACCTCTTCCTTATAAAAGTAATATACATCACCATTTATTAATAGTCTGACTACATTATTGTTTGCTATTCTCAGTTGGCTAGTAATCCTCAATTTATTGATATTAACAATTAAAGTGAAATAATGTTGAAGTACTAAATAAGCAAAGTTACAGATATTTCTATATATTGAGGAATAGCCAGAGTTCACAGCTCTATCAATATCTAAACTAAGGAGATTATTTTTCATTTTCTGTAACAGTCCGCTCTTATTCTCTGCAACAAAATTAGCATTCAAAGAATTCATCGTCAGGGGGTCCCCTAGTTCAATGGCTATATTTCTGACCTGTGATACCCAATTATAATCAGGATTATTGTTGGGGCATTAGTCCAGTTGGCACAATCTTACAAAACATTGTCCTGGAAGACTTTCAAGTGGGAGTCGAAGCAATTTGATCCAAAAATTTATAACCCTACCGAAGATTTGGACGGATAAAGGATTTCTACCGGACTCGAGCCGTACTATATAATTAGGGGTAAATTTCGGCCATAAGAATAAACCTTTTAATGACATATTATATCAACCATAAATGACTGAACCGAATTTCAAGAAGCTTAAGATTTCATTATATGGGAATCGCGTATTAAATGGTATTTTAAAGAAAGAATAATTTCTACCAGAACACTTCTAAAATTAATGTACAAGAGCTCAAGAAGGTCTTGTGGCCTTTTTTTATGTGTCCTGAAGGATTAATCGGAAAGAATTGCAGGTTAAAAGGGGCACCCTACTACAACTAGTTTCATAATCTTCTTCATGCACTCTAATTGTGGCGAATGCATTCTTAAGAACCCTTCCTACCTCACGAACTGGAGTATAAAGAGTGGCAAATTCCGTAGATGTTTTATTTATGTCGAAGTTAAGATATTAGTGGACTTTCTAGCAAACTAGCGAGAGATAAACATACTGATGTCATCACAATACTTTTGCTTAACCCATTGGCCTAACATGTCAGGAATATATGAAGGTCATCCAATAAGTAACGTGACAAATCGTTGTAATACAAGAACCATTTTTTCAATCAATACAAAACTTTGGCTACTTTTCAAGATAGTCCCCTGCAATATTTATACACTTGTCCCATCGTTCTTCTAATTTTTTGTATGCCTCTGGCATAAAATTCTTTATGCTCATCTCGAAGGCTACTTTTGCACCTGATTTTTAACTTCCTTTTTTGGATTGAAAATATTTGCCACGTAAAGCCTCTTAAAGGAGTCCAAACCGTTTAATTGAGAATTAAATGTTATGCCAAAATTCTGTGTTTGGAAACAGTGCAACTCAAATCAAAGTAGAGATCCTGAAATGTCCTTAGTTTGCACCTTTGCACGATTATTTCCATCTCTTAGTAAGGGAAGTAGTATAATATAGTCGATCCAAACCAAAAAGCTTTATTCAATAATTTTTTTGGTGTCGAGTGGAGGGGAAATCACTGTTATGGGTTCCTAGCACAAACCAGAAACATTGTGAAACAAAATGAAACAAAAATAAAAAAAGGAAAAACCTTACAGATTGTATTATATAAAGATTGAAATTCAAATAAAGCCTCTTGTACAGTGATATCAGTACAATTGACTTGAGTGGATGTTTCCGCCCCCTTCTAAGTTCTCTATAGTACATTTTGGAAACACATTTGTTATGTTGAAGGTCAGATGGTATTGCAGACGGCAAGCCTTATAGTATACAGGCTGCCAGAACCAACCAGGGCTTTTTTACCTTTCCCTATTGAATGATCCTTCTTATTGCATAAATATTTATGTAATAAACGTTTGCTATTTAGCTTTGTTCTCTACTCGGTTAGCGTTGTAAAAATCGATCCGACTCATGCATTGTAGAGTAGAAGGGTGTATCTACAAAAACTCTCTCAGTACAATAGCTGGGCCATTTAGGCCTTTTTACTTCCTCCACCATATGTGTCTTCTCCATTTAATAATGAAAATCCACCTCACTGCAATTTCAGTTATGAAAAAGAAACTACTGAAATTTTAATGAAAAAAAAAAAATCAAAAGAATTGAATAAACTATTGCTCTAAAAAAAATGCATGAAGCTCACGGCTATAGGCAGAAAGCTTAACAGAACAATGATAAAACTCCAAACGGTTCTAAAGTCTTGATTATTAATAAATTCTAAGTTTATTATTTTATTTTGGATTTTATCCATCAAAATAGCATGCATTTTTTTTTTCATGTTTCCGTCCGCTTTCTGATTTTCATCCATCATCAGAGTAAGACTATGAAGCTGAATTTTGAGCTTCAACCTGTTTTTGTTACAGAAGATGTCTTCTAATCTTCGAAAAAAAATACTGTGACGAATTTACAGCCCAGTACGTGTTGGACAACGTATCAGATACTGTATTTGCTATTAGATTAGATTAAATTGTTATAGGGGATTGCACTGCGATCAGAAAGAATTATTGTGCTCCCGGAGCCATTTCAATGCACTGCTGTGGCCTCATAGCAGTGTTCTATAGCTATAGAATACATTGCTCATCACCGCACAGCGATTCCTTTCTTCCCTTCCCTTGGCTTACGCCAATTAACTAAGGAAGAAGACCCTAGTTTGTGTACTGTATTTTGTCCTTGTCTGTAAAGGGTAGATATAATGTAGTTTAAGCGTATTGTGTACTATTCTGTGCTATGGTAACCCGTGGGGTCGCAACTTCCCAAGTAATTCCATGCAACAGATACGCCTTGCGGGCTTGCAGTTCCTATTAAAAGAAATGAATTTGGACAATTTTATAAACTTAGCTAGAGAAAAAGTTGACAAACAATCCATGGAACGAGGCTAAGTTGCGATGGTTAAATGATGTTGCTGGTGATGCTAGGTCAGTGATGAATATTATCAACTAAAAAGCAGCAGCACAGGATAGAACTGACTGGCGGAAGTTGATTGAGGATGTCAGGGACTCAACAATAAGTTATAGGGCCGATGATAAGTTATAGGATTTTGAAAAGGTATAAAGTTACAGCTAAAATCTACAGCTAAAAATGCTTGTCAGGAATGCAAAAAAGAATTTTGGAAATAATATATAAAGCTGGCTAAACACGTAACTGTATACTTGAACGGTGTACATGCGCAGTCAGCTTGTATAGGCATACTTGATCGTTTGTATGAAAAACTTGCACAAGTCAGAAAATGTTTAAACTTTCATACTGCATACTTGTGCGCGCCATCTTGTTCAGTTTTAACTAAACGTGTGTAGCAGACTTGGGCAACCTCTGTGTCAGTCTCGTGAACACCAAAGCAAGCGTTTGTTTTACTTTTTGAGTCCATATAAAGGCGATATTATTTTATCATTATGTCGGTTGATTTTAGGAAGGGTCACAGAGCAATTGTGGAGGAATTTATTCACATTTTATGAAAGTGAACACGATTAATTTATTCACACTTAATAAATTAATATGTGAATAGCTTTTTCGTTTCTTCAGCCATTCTTTATACCACAAAGAAAGATCTAATGCGTTGACTTTTTCTTTTGTGAATTAAAACAAGAGCAGCTAAACGTCGTATTCGTCGATCGTCGCCATCTTTCAAGCATCTGCTAACACTCTTAAAGTATACATGAGCCGTGTGGATTACATGTATACTTGCGCAAAAGACTTGTGCATGTATACCGTTCAAGTAGGCAGTTACGTGTGTAGCCACCTTAAGGAACAGTCAACCATTTTGTTTTTCAATAGAATGATATAATTTCATTTTTCTTCCATTATGGGCGGCCGATTTCTTTTATAAATATATGTAATAAAAATCAATATATAAATGAAAAAAATAAAAATAAAATAGAAAAAAAGTAGAACAAAAAATTACAAGTATACAACGTTAAGTTAATATACAAACATATTTATAAGTAAGTAAAAAGCACGAATCAGCACGTATATAACATAACATATGACTTTTATAGACGAGAGTAATATTTCCTTATCAGTTTAGTTTTATATGACTCTTTGTGTTAATGTAATGCGATAAGAAAATGGTTATAACATTTATGGCAATCCTTTTTACAAAGTTAACAATGTGTGTTGTGTGTGTGTGAAAATAGATTTTTTCGTAGTAACTTTATTTTTTCAACAATTCTGCCACGAGACTTAATTCTCTTTACAAAGGAACTGATTAAAAGTTGTTTATCAACAATATTTATACATATTACTACTTCTATTTTTTTTATACTGCTTACTGATGTAAGAGAAATTTTTGTTTTTACAGAAAATATGAGGGATTTTTCTAAAGTTCAAGGAAATGTGCAATAAATGTTGAAGTTTATTAATTTTCGTCAAATACTACAAAGAATTTTTCAACAAAATCCTAAAAAAGTTTCTTGTTGTATTATTTATTCACTTCTCGATCTTTAACATTTTTAAATTTTATCTAACGAAATGATTTTTCCGATTCTCCAATAATTGGAACTGTGATGGATGCAAGAAACTTGAAATAATATTAATTTTTAAATAAATCTAAATTATCAAAATATGTGACATTCCCTTGCAAAAGGACCAGCCAGGTAATACAAGTACAGTTACTAGGAATGTCCAAGAACCTTTATGGCTTTGTTCTATCCCCTTCTCCTCACAAGGGAGGCACTAAACGGACAAAGAGAAGAGATATTTAAGACAGACTCGTTCTAGCTACCAAGTTGTAAACATCAGAGCCAGTATCAAGTTTTAAGAGTTTATTCCAATTAATTTATAAGCATATTGTTGTTAACTTAATTTCTCTTAGAGAATATATTGTTTTAAACTACCAGTGTGTTCTTAATTATTCTTGCATTCTATCTCAGGCAAACATACAAGCCCTTTTCGCTAAAACGCTACGCCACAAGCTACCTATACACACATCCACACCATTACATTACAGAACTTACCATTCCAATGTGTTCTTTTAAAGTACTATCCAAAAGAGAAGTCTTAAATGTCTGCCGCTATTATGCAGTGCAAAACAAACCATGTAAAAAGCCTGTTTATTTATTGATAGACTTCCAATTATCGCTTAATAACCAAACGGCAGAGCCAGCTTTGGTTTGGTAGTTATGAGTATGGTGACTTGTACAGTGCTATGCTACAGCATTTCTGACACGCTGTATGTGACTTTCATCACTCGACCAGCACTCAGTTATTATCCATGAATGGCTATATATTTATCACTCTCATCTATTCTTGTGTCTTAGTTCATATTTATACTTCCCTTTTGATACGAAGTTTCAATAACTGGTTTTCAAATTTTGAAATTTTTTACTGCTATCTCGACGGATCCGATATCAACATATCATTTGGCTATATAACATTTCTAATGTACTGATTATCAAGTTCAAACAAAGGGGAGCGATGAGAAAACAACCCTTATGCAAAAAAAAAAAAAAAAAACTTAAAAAAAATGATAGGGGTAAATCAGGAGAATGACGCAATACAAGGGGATGGTGAATATCCCAGACAAATATAATAACTCATAGTAGGGATTTAGAAGGGCAAGTTTTGATTGCAAGATTATAGTGCAATATAATCCCACAAAGATTGAACGAAAGCTTTAGCGCATTTTATATATTTTTTTATTTATTTTTCAGTAAGAGGTATTGAGTAAATTGTAACAACAACTATACTGCTTCCAATATTGCCGGCTTTGGTGGGCAAGCCGGTTAGAAATGACAATCTCGAACATCATTCCCCTAATATACGACACACTGCACAAGGAGTGTTAGAAATTCCAAAGGGGCCGATAATTTCATTCCTGTACTAGCCAAACGGTGGCTTTGTATTAAAAAAAAAATTTTTTGTTTAACTGAATTACAAAATAAAATTCTGAATTTTAAGCGTTCTATTTTTATTTGAAAGTTGCATCTAGAAAGCTAATGGAGGAAATGAACCTTGGTAGAGAAGGGGCGTGAAAAAATGGGTCTTGGTATAAACCAAGAAAAGACGAAGTGAATGTCTACATCGAGGTGAGGAAGAGGAATGGAAGAAAATATATATCATCAGAGATATTTTCCGTGATAGCCTAATAGTAAGGTGCTAACATGCAAGGGCATGTTGGCACTGAAGGGAATGAGATGGCCGATGACCTGACGAAGAACCTTTTTGTGGGGTCAGCGATCAGTTTCTCTTGGAAGAACTTAGGAAGAAGGAGAAGGTAAATAGATCTCAACTCTGGAACTCTCTTACGATTTGCGACAAGATCTGCCTAGGAAATTATAACCATCGGAGAACGGAGGCCTGCATGGCTTGAGTAAGAACAAGCTCCGAGTTCTTACGGGTTTCCTCACGGGGCATTGCTGACTCAGAGATTACTTGACGAAGCTGGGTTTGGAAAGTGCTAGCTCATGCAACTCTGTGGGGAGTTGGAGGAAACTCCATTAGATCTCCTACTCAGAGAAGGTTCAGAAACCCTGGCCAGCTACCTTGTGGAGGAGGGGGATATACCCTCCCTAGAGCCCGCCAGGTTACGAGGATTACTCAGGGATCTTAACCTGATAGAAGTTCTGTAGAACGGATGTTCATTTGGAACATCTGCTCGGGTGCTTTGGGCAGCCTGCGGGGCACAGCACAATAGAATGAAAGGTCGCAGTGCATTGGCCCCTCGTCAAAAAAAAAAAAAAAAAAAAAAGGTGCTAACAAAAACACTTTTTGAAACCAGTGAGTGATCAACAAAATTTTGCTCTGTACAAGTCTATGTTATCACAACTGTTTCGACAAAAACATCCTGATGATGGGCGAACGCCCGAAACCAGTCGATGAGCAAAAAAAATAAACAGGCTATCATGGAAAATATCTGTGATGTTTTCCAGCTTGGCGGAACCAAACCACAACAAATATCGATAATGTTTTTTTCAATTAGTATACGCATTCAAGAACCTGGATAATAATACCAAAGATAATAATATAGTGGCAGAAATTAAGGCATGAATTGCTATGGGAAACCTAAAGAATAACTTTTGCTTTGGTGGCTGTTAATAACCAGGATTTAAGGAACATTCTCTTAAATCATATGCAATTATTTTTATTCAAATAAATCTGTTTATTACAGTCCCTTCTCATTAAATTTCCCTTTTTAATCAATTATCTACCTAAAATACATTAATTAATACAAATTAGAAAACAAAAGAGTGTTGAATAATTTGTTTATATATTTAATGAAATACAATTTTGATGTTAATAATTTTCAATACAGTTTCTACTGATATACTAGATAAGTGATATTCGATATTTTCTTAGGATAAAAATATAGAACTACTAATAGACACTGTAACAAGATCCTAACTACAAATAGATACTGCAAATCAAATGAATGTTATATAGTCCATTGTTTTATCTTGCTGATAATAATAATTGAAATAAATGCCAAATGAAAGGTTACTTAAAGGTTTCAATCAATCTCATTTGAATACTAAAAAAAAATAGTCAAGAAACAAGTTATATCTATGCAAAATAAAAGAACGTATTAGATAATAATAATATATCAAATTTTTTTTTTTTTTTTTAAAAAAAAAGATCAAATTAAATAACTTAACAAATAAAACTTGAATGCTATCTATTTTATCCAATTTATATTAATATACAGACGAAATAATATTAATTAATATATAAATATAATATTAAATAATATATATTAATTAATATACTGAGAGGATTTGCACGAGAGAAATTCATCTGAAATTTTGGCCTCAAGCTAATTTACCTTAACTCGTAAAGGCCAAAAAGAACAATTATTATATATAAAGTTATTTAATACTACCAACTATTATTCACATTCTCTAACTTATCAGACAATTTTGTTTTTGGTGAAATGAACTTTAATTTTCATTTTAAAATGTTTTTAAAACGAATTTTAATCGATTAATTTTGACATAAACATTCTATTCGTATTTCTATACAAACAAATTGACAGAATTTCTTGGGCATTTAATTTTTGTTTTTTTTTGTTGGATGTAAAAGTAGTATTTCTTAATACGAAAATGAGTTCTCGAGAAATGATGATAACTTCTCCCCTTATATGATAAGTTCTCTCGAGAAATGATGATAACGGTCAACCCTTATACATTATATTATAATCATTGCTTATTCGCTAATTTTTCTTGTATTCGTTTTGTACTTTTTTGTTCGTTTCATTAAGAGCATTTTTTGTTTTGAAAAATATGTACATTTTTGGGCGAATTAATAAATATAAATTGTATCATAATAATAATAATAATAATAAATAATAATAGCACTTTATTGACACAAATGATACAAATGATATAATAAACAAGTTACTTTTTAGGCATGGATAACAATCCGTCAGCCAGAGTCTCAGACAAGATTATAAATTAACAAGACAAATAAATCACATTATTTTTTCGTTTTAAAGAGAAAAAGAAAATAAAGAACTCCATTAATTATTATTTACTAATAAAATAAGATCAATAAAATGAAAATAAAAATAAATTACGATACAATTAATTAATAAGGCATGAATTGACTACAATAACTGAGATGAAATTGTAAATTAAATAAAAGTGTAACTAAAAATTAAATTCTTGAATTAACTCATATCGGTACCTCCAAGCATGCCGAGCATAATAAATGAGACAACGACAGTCAGTGCCGTTCAGGAAGGTTACAAGTTCAGACCTTGTTAATCTGGAAACTCCCACATAAAGAACCCGAAGTTCAGACAAAATGGAACACTCGGCCATAAAATGGAACAAATCCTCAACTTTTCTAGAGTTACACAGGGAGCAAATTTCAATTTCTCTTTCAAGCCAGGGTGTATGATTCAGATGTAGCAGCTCACCGCGCAATTTAAAAAGCCACCGCAGTTCAATTAAGGAAAAGCCAGAAGATTGATCCCTCAACAGGCTACACATGCTGAAATCATGATCCAATTCCTTATATAAGAGGAAATGAGCAGAGACTGTAGACCTCAACACACACTCCCCCCGATGAGCCGCTTTTATTCTATTAACCAAAGCCAAAAGCTGGTTTTTCCACTCTGATATAGAGTCAATGGAACAATCAAACTGACAAGAGTATTTCTGAGCAAGATCAATCCAACTCTTAAACCAAGATGTTTTCTTTTTAATTATCTCCAACGCAGTTATTCTTGGGAGGCGGTGTGAAGGGAGGTTGAAAACTTTTAAACAGTATTTAAAATGCAGTTTAAGTGTATAGACCATCAAAAGGTCAACCCCAGTCTCAATATACACCATATAATTAGGGGTGGCGGTAGGAAGAGAAAATAATTTTTTGATAAAGAATCTTTGAAATTTCTCAAGCTCCTCGTATCGCTGAAATCCCCACACTTGGGCCGCATAGGAAACCACAGATCTACACACAGAATTGAAAAGCAAATTGTATCATAATATATCCTTGTTAAATATTTTATAATTGTAAAGTAGGGAATTTTTCCAATGTATATATATATTTATAAAGTTGGGTTTTTTGAAGGTTGAAAGGCACAAAAGAAACAGTTAGTTGAGTCAGAGATATCTGGCCTACCCCTACATTACATTTATTTAGGACAAAGGGAATTTCGCTCTGTGAGACTTTCTCCGGGGTGGAGGTAGAATATATAAGGTGGACCCTTTTAGGGAGGAGGGTCAGTTCAAAATTTATACCGTAAAAAGAGTGAAATCTATCGTTAGAAAACAACCATGTTACAGTAGTAAGTGGAGGAAGTGCTCCAAGAAACCCAACCTTCTTTAACTTAGAATATATGTAAAATATGTAAGTTTTATAAAAAGCTGTTTTTCCCAAATGACAAGACACTTATGTTGTTGTATCTCAATATTGTATTTATTAATTTTTGACATATACTGTTTATTTTAATTATATATTTTGAATCTATATATTTAGTTATTTTTTCATCCTTCCCAACTTCTGTATAAACATAGACCTCACGAGATCCTTTTAGAGAAGTTATGAATTATAATAATTAATTATTAATTAACATATTTAATTTACCCCCCCCAATACCAATTTTGTCACAGTGTATTACCTAAATGATCATAATTTTACCTCTTCTACCGCTTAAACAGCGGCAGATACGCCTAAAGGATAACAGAATTAAATGGTTTGCTGTTGCGACCGATTCCGAATCACAAGAATAAGTACCACTGATGTTGATGCCTATCCTCGCTAAATGATATGTGGTATAATATTGTGAATAAATCTTAGTCACTATTTGATGTCATGAAACAATGATCTTTTTTTTCTTTCATTCACTTCTCCTACTATCAATACATTCGCGCGCATAGACATGCCGTGTAACAGCAACCAAAGAGAGTAAACAGAAGAGAAACGAACCCAACCTCTATCTCAGACTGGAGTGGGAGAAACTGTATAGAAAAACGAACCCAACCACTCTCTCGTACTGAAGTGGGAGAAACTGTACCGAACTGTCCGTCACTGTATTTTTACAGTTTCTCCCACACCAGTCCGAGAGAATGGTTGGGTTCGTTTCTCTTCTCTTTACTCTCTTTGGTTGCTGAATTTCTCTTTGGTTGCTTTAAGAGTAAGGCGTTCATTCATATTTTTTCATTTCTCAACTATTTTTGTAGCATATATAAGCACGCTGTTATAACTGTTTTTAAACAGTTCTCACGTTTCTAAAGGCGAAAACTATGTTCCTTAACTCCTCCCCCTTTTGACGGCGTGATGGGCCCTGTCCGTCCTTTCTCCATTCTTGTTTATCCCTTTTGAACAAGAGCGATGGCCCCTCGTCGTTCTTCCCTTCGTACTCCTCACCATTTAAATTGTAAAGGTAGAATTACAAGACAGTTTTCTCTCAACTGTCGTATTACACAATGTACAGAATACTTTATTATATCCCGATGAAGATCAACATCTAATACAGTGACAATAATCCCAACAAGTCTCACCAATATTATAAATGGAAAATCCCTTTAAAGATTATTGTGAGGCGGCGGGGGGGGGGGCGAGCTGTATAGAACATTTATTTCACCATATTTTAAACCCACATTTTACAACCATAATCTCATCTCAATAAATATGAAGGCATGCTATTGTAATATAAATAAATATCTCTATCAACATGTAAATTAATAAGAATATATCTACATACATATATTATAAAAAAAAAAGTTAAAAAAGGTGGGGTTATTTGCCACCAATTTATCCATGCAAAGAATTAAACATCTGATTTTGCTCATTAATCTTAATCTTAACAATTACAACATTAACATTAAATATTAAAGAATATAACTCACAGTTTATTCTATTGTAATAGCTATTAATAAAATTGAATCCTTGTAATTTTCTTACACTACAAATATATATTTCAGAAATTAGAAAAGAAACAAAAAAAATTGTATATATATATATACTTTAACAAGATGTAAATTTGATTTATCCCTTAGGGAAATCAATGCACAGTAAATATAAATCATTAAAACGGGTTGGAGTCCAGACACTACAACAGGAGCGATCTTCAACTTTGAAGCTAATAGTTATAAATAATAAGTACTAAGCAAAATCCAGTACGACAAAAATATATTGTTTAATCAATAAATTGTTATAAATGTTTTATAATAACGAAGCGGCAAATTTCTTTTAAATTTTCTTGTTTATAATCTACGTACCTAATGGCTAAAGAGACTAACCCAATTGGGCAAAAATAAAAACTTTGGCGAACAACCCATATTTGGCCAAATGCATATTTGTTGGGGTTGGTTCCACAGAACTGAAAAGCATCAGAGATATTTTCCGTGATAGCCTGCTTCTTTTTGTGGTCATCAACCGGTTTCGGGCGTTCGCCCATCATCAGGATGGTTTTTGCCAAACAGTGCGATAACATAGATTTGCACAGAGCAAATTTAATTGATACACTAAGTCTTTAAATGTTTTTATTAGGGTCTAACTAGGTAAAGAGGGGTGAAGGTACCTGAATGGGAAAAAACACATGTTTCGGTCTTTAAAGGGGCATTTTGAACGGTTTAAAAAATGGAAACATCTAACACGTGGGGATGTGTAACTTAAACTACGTTTTTTTTGAAGAAGATTTACTTAATAGTTAATTATCCATACTATCATACTATTATATTTATTTATTTATAACAGCGGGAAATAACACTGTGTCAGCCTTGGGCTGCTATGAAATAGTTACCGACAAGAAATGATAAAATACGAGCTGAATGATCGTAAGATACTATAGATAAATAAATAATATATTGTTAAACAATCAAATCTATATAAGCAGGTTGTTTAATAACACAAACACATTTCGCATTTCACCTTTCATAACTCACATACGCATGTATACTTAAATATGGGGTCTTTACATGCCTAAATATAACAAGTCTAAACTAGACTTTTATAAATATATCATTGAAAAAATTATATAAGTGTGTTAACCAACCTTAATGTAAAGTATATTCCACATTAACATTTTATTTTCTCGACGTGCATACATTATTCACATATATACACCTTAAAGGTAGTTATGATTCGTATGTACAGACTTAAAAACTAGCAGAATAAGGTTTTGTGTCTTGTGTTTATATATTTCAAGTTGTTCTAGTACGTCTAGTCGTCGTCCTTTATTGCCTGAGTGTATTAATTTCATCTTGCTGGAGAAGTCATGAGGTTTGTGTTTGTTCGAGTTTAGGTGATTGGCATAATTTGAGTCAGTATTGTTGTACTTGTATGATCTCATGTGTTCATCAGTTTTTTCTGCCGGTCTGGCCAACGTAAATGTCGTTACAGATCGGGCATTTTAATTCATAAACCCAAGTGCTGTCATATTCGTCAGTAGTCTCAGAACACGTGCGGATTTTGTTGCCTAATTTTGTGGATGACCATGAAAAGAAGCAGGCTATCACGGAAAATATTTCTGATCCAATGCATATTTTTATGTGGTGGGGTGGTGGTGGCAGAAACCGCCGTTTAGTTCTGTCCTTCGCTACCAAGGATCGCTACTAATTGTACCTCACCACTTTTTCTAACGAAGCTGGATGAACACCGCCTTTGTCCTTAGGGAAATCGAACTTTGAATTTTCACACCAAAGGCGAGTGCATTATTGGCCATTAGATCAAAGTGTGAGGATCAAGGACTTTTATTAGAAATTCCTAGTTTGTAAAATGGAATTATTTGTATCAGAAGCAAAAAATCGTATGTGTTTTACAAGAGGTCCTCACAGGCCTACGAATGCTTAAAAAAAATGTTTTTAGCGATTTTCACGAAAAAAAGTCTCCAAAGATATTCGTTGAACTTCGTCTACTGTCTACAACATAACGTCGATCAAAGGATTCCAGGAAAACTGATATTTGCAAGTTTCTGTGAGTTCTACAACCTCAAATTTTGCCTCTGAATATCTATTCGAGTGTAATATATAGATCAACCTGTTATAGATGTTTGAGAAACATTAAATGCAACGCTAGAATTCCAAATTTATCGATTAGGTTTCTGAATTTTTAAAATTTTTACTTTCTCTTACTCCTAGTAAGAGGAAGTATTGTAATCGTGTCAAATTTTCGATATCGAGTTTTCAGCGGAAATATCCGTTTTGAGGCCCCCTGAGTACAAAAAAGTGGTTTTTAGCAAATGGTGTGGATGTGTGTGAGTATATATATATATATATATGTGTGTGTGTGGGGGGGGTGTGTATTGTATGTATGTATGTACGTTTAGCTATCCCCATGGGATCTGACGGTGGGTTATCTGTCAAAATTCCTCAACCGAAAGTACCACTTTACTAGTTGTTTTTTTGTTTTTTTTTTACGTTTTTCGTTTTTTTGTTTACTTTTTGCGTCGATTTTCTCAAAACTTTTTCCGACCATTTTTCTTTAAACATGGTAATCGTCTTACATCACAGTTACAAAAGCTTACCAACGTTTTATTTGAAACATTTCTCCGGGAAAATTCATTAAGGGCACTTCTGGGGGAGGGAGTGGGATTAGGTTTCTTTTTAACTGTTATTGCAGTTTATTAGACAATTCTGTCATCTAAATAATGTTAATTAGAATTAAATATGTTGTTGATATTCCGAGTTTGAAAAAATCCAAAAGTGCGTTTATATTACCACTTTACTAAAATGATTTTTTTCACTTTTTCACAATTTTCTCAAAAATAGCTTAGACGATTTCCTTGAAACATGCTAAATAAACTAAACATACAAAGATCTACAAGTTTTATTTAAAACATTTTTCTGGGAAAATTTATTTAAGGACACTTTTAGGGGAGGGGGTGTGGTTATGTTTTTCTCTAAAGTGCTATCATAATTGATTATACAAATATAGCATCCAAACAAAATTAATTAGAAATTAAATAGATGGCTGAAATTCCGAGTTCCAAGAAAATTATTAAACCAGAAGTGTGCTTTTATTGAACCGTTTTTTTTTTTTTTCACTTTTCGACGAATTTCATTAAATTTAGTATACAAAACTGTAAAATTTGTCAATTATAATTTTGAGAACTGGAGTAAGAGAAAGTTGTGTGTGTGTTTCACACCAGATTTTTTTCGAAAAGGATACCATCAATTTACTCTAAAACGAGTAAACGAGTAATTGGGTTTATTTGTTCACTATTCTCTGTGTTGTTGAGGTGTTCTCAACTTTTTATTTACAAAATTATACATAAGTTTTTAAGTTTGATATGTTTTAAAGATTATTTAATAGTTTTTATTTTTTATGCCTTGAAAAAGACAATATATTTGTCGAAACGTTGGCAAGAATTTAAGTTTCAAGAATTTATTTTTTTCAAAGAAAGACCGAAATTCACGATCCTTTTCCTTCATACAAGCAACGGTCGAGAAGAATCTTCCATAATTACTCTAAAACTTGAAATGTTAACTATACAGAGATACAAACCTATCATTTTTATTTGTAATATTTTTTTTGTGGAAGAAAAATAGATTTTAAGTGTATTTCTGGGTTACCTATAAGTCTGGCTTAAATTCCTAGTTTGGCATAATCTGAGTCAGTTTTGTTGTACTTGTATAAGGTTATGTGTTCGGCCAATCGTTCCCTAATTCCATAAACTTTTATGTGATGAGCTTTGTTAAGAAGTTATTGACTAATTGTTCATTTTTTTTTTGTGTTAGCTTTCTCGTCTGAAGAAAGGATTTTAGATTGTTCACAGTCGGCATACTGCAATAAAAGATCGTTCTTTTCTTGTTTTTGTCCCTAGAAATAGTATCATAATAGTTGCGATAAGTAAAAGTCGAGCAAGTTTTTCATTGTAGAAATTTATGTTTGTTTTTTAAATAGAAATTAACCAAATAAATTCAGAAAAAATAACAACTTGTGGATTTCTATAGCACATTGATTGCATTTTTGTTACGAAAAAAAGAGAGATTAATTTGCACAGCTCCATAAACATAATAGTATTGTATATTTATTGTCACTTGAAGATAAGTGACAAACTGAATGGTTTAACTTAATAATAGCAATAAAAAAAAAAGAAGAAAAAAAAGTGCCCTAGAAAAAAGAAATAAACCACTAAACCGTCTTCCTTATTTTCCAGGAAGGTGAAAAGTAAAACGGTAGTTTTTCTTTAAAAAAAAAAAAATTCGTCGGACAACAAAAAAATATGGTATATAATAATATCTCATATTTTCATCACATTTTTCCCTTCTCCCATTGGCTGTTCTTATAATGTAGAAGAAGCCCCCATTATCACTTACTTCAATGTCGTCTACTCTCACTAGTCGCAGCAACACAACAGGTTCCGGTATTAAAATGTCAGTTACTATATCGGTGGCAAGTTAATAAAATGGTATTTCTAAACTTGTGTGTTCAACACAGAAAACACACAGACACACAAGCTGACACTGTAGGAGGAGAAGGAATTGACTGACTAGATTATACAGACACACACACACATATATATATATTTACGTATATATATCTATATAGTAGCTCATTTCTTGAGTTTTTCATGCTTGGTTAGATTACAATTCTATACAAATCTTACCTACCCAGTTCAGGCTGATTTCAATTTTGGCTTGTGGTTTAGAAATGGGCAGAACGAGGTAAAAAAGCTGACGGCTGGATTGAAACGTAGGGACTATTATATTGAAGGTACCCTCCCTCAGCAGTGTATTCGTTCATTGCTGCTCGACGTTGTTGCTTTCGTCTTATTCGACTTCTTCACCATGGTGTTGCTACTTCCTTCTTCATCTTTAGGTTTCTTATTTTTACTTTTTTTTTTTCTTTTTCATAATACTTGGATCACGTTCAAGCACGTACTTCTTAATCAAGAAAACATTTTATCTTCTTGTATTTCATTTCTACTTTTAATTAAAGAATCCCTGTTACTTTTTCTTTTTTGCTAACCCATCTCAGTTTTATAACTGTAATGTGATTATTACTTCCTTCTGCACTTACTGTTATTAAAGAAAATATGCATTTGTATCAGATTTTTGAAATTGAGTTTTTATCAGAAATATACGTTTTGATTTCCCCAGAGAGTTGAAACTTGGATAGTTTAGATGCTCTCAGGGATTTAATGCTGTAGATTTTCTCTTTCTAAGAGTCCGGAGACAGGCATTGTACTTCAGAAGGCTCCAGGCGATAATGACCTCAGATGCCTTGAAATGACGCGCCTTAAATTAAAAAAAAAAACAACAACAAAAAAGATATCATTTACCAACATAAATTAAATAGATTTTGCCAAAATTTCGAGTTAGAAAATTTCGAGTCGGACATTACTGTTTTTTCCGCATTTCAACGATAACTTTTCTAATGGGCTTCTTTAACTTGTTATACAGTCCTACAGGTATATACTCGTTTTTCTATCGCTTTTGTTTGATATTTCTTTCCAAGATAATAATTTGAGATAAATAATTGAAATAGGTAATTGGGTGAGAGCTGGATGATCACATTTCATCCAAAAGGGTTTTGTTTTCATTACACTTTATGTACTTTTACCTACATAATAATGAAGTCACTGAATATTTAGTAAAAATTCCTAGTCTGAAGAAAATCAATCAAAATTGAAGAAAATGATCAATTTTAACTATATAAATTTCACTGAGAATTGGCATACAGCTTTCTTTTTTTTTTTTGTAATCTTTATTTATGCTACAATCAGTGCAACCGCGCTATTAGTAAGAATTATTAAAAGAACGTTCCAAAATGGTAACACTCCAAAATTACACAAAAAATACTATTCACTCTATTCACTTAAAGGAGATGAAGGAGATTGGTCTTTTAAGACGTCTAGAAGGGTTATTAGGAAATGTTCAGGAAGGCAGGTGTTGAACCAGCGGATTTGTGTGTGACTATAGGTTAATATGGAATTTCCTGTAACGGGTTTGGGCGACTTGAACAATAAACGGTACATTAAGGCTCAGTGTGTATGGTTCGGTTGGAGACGTAAAAAGAAGCGTTTACAATGTTACGGAGAATTCTGGATTGGAGTCTCTGGTGATTTGAGCGTTTGGTTGAACCCCATAGTTCTAGCCCATACGCCTAGATAGGCTTTAAAATAGATATATAAATTAGTCTTTTGTTGTCTAGAGAGAGTTTAGATCTTTTGTCTAATAGTCTTTTAAGTAGTCGAAAGTGCCTGTTCAGTCTTTTCTTTTAAGTCGTGTATGAAGATTCCAAGTAAGTCTTCGGTCTAAGTAAAGCCCAAGTAGCGAGCATTGTTGAGCAATTAAGTTGTAGTAGACTGGGAGAAGAGTAATGTGTCGAAGGTAATGTTTTGGGACTTGTTTTTATTGAGTTTGATGACCCATTTTTTAAACTATTTTTCTAGGGAGGAGAGGTGGGTTTGCAGATTTCTGTGGCTGTTACGGCATCATTATTAGTAGAACAGGAAGGGATAGAAAGATCACCAAACAGTTTGATAGTTATTAAAGCTTATCGATATGGTGTGTAGAAAGTTAGCATTCAGCGCATTCTTTAAGGCTCTATATTAACCAAAAACCAAAAATATTAGCAGTTACCAAACTGTCTTGGCAGAGCAATTTAATGAAATTAAAATTAATATTTAATAGTAAGATAGCTTTTAAACCGGATCGGATTATATTATCTACGCTGGAAGATTTTTGTTTGTATTTGCATTATATTAAGAATAAAACTCCATTTCTTTTAACTGGAACTGGCTGTATGGTTTTTGCCAATGCCACAAAAAACCGGAAACATTCAATATTTTTCCCTTAGCTCATTATATTCTTATAAAAAACAAAAACAAAAAAAAACAATCAATCAAACAAAGCTCATGGCCACTTGTATCACTTTGCCTGCTCTTTAGGTAGCAAGCGACGAAGTAGATTGTATGTTTTTTCCTACAATTATATCCCCCCACCGCTACTAAATTGATAGGATATTTTCTTTTGCAGTCATGAAGAGTGCATATATAAATTAAAAAAAAATAAAAATCTGTATCGGTTGCATGCTATGTTATCACTGTCGGTTTTGTACTTATTTATCATCCATTGATTGGAATCACTATTCAATTATTGTGAAAGCAATGGTGTAAAATTACTAGAAAATATTAAAATACAAGAAGTTGGTGAATAAGAAATATTGATTAACTGTCTGATGCAGATAAAGTGACAGATATTAATAAAAGTAATTAAAATAATGTAGAAACTAAACCAGAGTTTTTGCAAGAATGTTCATAGAAATCTTGCCCGATGATTCATTAGCGTAAACCCACCTATTTAATTTCCTCATCTACACCGATTTATTTGAAGAGACCCTTAGCTTAGTGCAAATGAGATGGAATATTCTTTCAGCAAAAGGAAATGCTGAGAAAAGGAGTTGCTCACTATCTACAAAACTTCAATTAACACCGTGAGAATTGCAAGAGAAAGTCATGTCAGTGTTTTTTACTTTCTCTTACTCCTAGTAAGAGGAAGTATTGTAATCGTGTCAAATTTTCGATATCGAATTTTCACCGGAAATATCCGTTTTGAGGTCCCCTGAGTCCAAAAATGTGGTTTTTACGAAGTGGCCTGTGTGAACAGCATAGCTCAAAAACGAAAAACCGTAGAAAGTTCAAACTTAAAATTCCGCTTAGGTAACACCATGAGATCCGACAGTGGGTCATCTGCCAAAATTCCTCAACCGGAAGTACCACTTTACTAGTTGGTTTGTTTACTTTTTTGCGATTTTCTAAAAAATGGCTGCAATGATTTTCTTCAAACTTGGTATATCAACTACACATACTAACAACTACAACTTTTATTTGAAACATTTCTCCAGGAAAATTCATTTAAGGGCACTTCTGGGGGAGGGTTGGGGTTAGGTTTTTATCTAAAGTGCTATTTCAGTTTAATATACAATTCAATCATATAAATAATATAATTAATTTAAATGTGTGGTTAAAATTCCAAGTTTGACAAAAATCGGATGACCGGAAGTGTTTTTACTTTACCAATTTAGTAAATGATTTTTTTCACTTTTTTTCGCAATTTTCTTGAAACATGGTATATAAACTACGCAATACAAGGGTGTACAATTTTTTATTTAAAACATTTCTCTGGGAAAAATTCGTTTATGCGCACTGTTGGGGGAAAGGTGGGGTTATGTTTTTCACTAAAGTGCTGTCATAGTTGATCTTACAATTCTATCATCCAAACAAAATTAATTAGAAATAAATAGATGGCCAAAATTCCGAGTTTCAAGGAAAATTAATTAAACCGGAAATGCGCTTTTCCTGAACAGTTTATTTTTTCAGTTTTCGACGAATTTCATTAAATTTGGTACACAAACTATAAAATTTGTCAATTTGGATTTTTGAGAACTGGAGTAAGAGAACGCTGTCTGAGTGTTTTACACCACATTTTTTAAATTTTTTAATTTTATGTTCGTTCGAAGAAGCTGAGGCGAGGAGACATCAGGCGTTCCATTTAAGAGACAATTTATTTTTTTACTTTCTCTTAATCTTGCTAAAAGGATTACTGCGATCGTGTTACAATTTCTTAATTGGATTTTCACCTGAAATATATTTTTGAGGTCCTCTGAATAAAAGAAAAAGTTTATAACGCATGGTCTGCATATATTACCACTCGTGGAGAATGTTTTGGTCAAAATCCATCACCCGGAAATACATTTCGACTTTTCTTTTTTTTCATTTATTTAAGGCGCGTCAAGATGTGAGGTCACTGGCGGCTGGAGCCTTCTCCTTACAGACAACTCTGCTCCCTCACTAGATAGTGAGCTGTAGAGGGCTTCAAAGCAAGAGAAAATCTAAGGGCAGCACTGCTGGACTTAAACCCGAGACCTTGGCGTTACTAGTCCAGCATGCTACTATTGAGCTAATTCCTTCCCTTCCTCTGCTTGTTTTTTTAAATTTTTTTATACGTTTTTCGTGATTTTTCTCGGAAATAGTTCCGACAACTTTATTTAAACTTCGTAAAGAAATCTGATAACCCCCCTCCCAACAAAAAAACAAAACTTTCCCATTACTGAGTTTTTTCAAATTCCAAACTTCAGCAATGCATTAAAACTAATATAATAAATTATATACTTGTTTTTGACCGTTGGTTAGAAAGAGACACTTTACTGCAAAGTTTTTTTTCGGTGTTAACTTATCCAGGAACTATGCAATGGATTTTTTCGAAAACAAAATTTTTGAAGTAAAAATGATAGGATTATAAATATGTGTTGGATTATGAAAACTAAAAAAACAAAAAAAGCAATGGGGAGCCATATTGAAAAAATTGTGAAGAACGAAAAAACAAAACAAACCGATCTCAAAAATCGTACATCCGATTAAAAGACTTTGATCGAATTGTTGGATCCCCTGTTGATATCTAAACAGATTATTTATTAACTAATTATTTATTATTATTCAAGGAAGGGGAGGGCAAAACCCTACGATATCCAAAGCCTCCCTGGGCTCATATAGCTACCCCTAAAGAATAACAACTACTGGGTCTGGTGGACAAAAGTCCCGGCCCAGGTTTTACCCATTTAAGTTTCACCACAGACTGAACAAATCGGACCAAAACCTTAAAAAGACAATAGCTTAAGATCCTCTACCGATATCCTATTCCGGCTGAAGATCCTAAACCTAATCTCCTCACAGCCCAAACAATCCGTCATTAGATGCATGGGTGTTTCCTACTCCGTCTACAAACTCTACAAAAGGGGTCAGTCCCACTGTATAGAAATGTCTCCTTAAGCCACAATGCCCAGTGAGGAAGCCAACCAGATGCCTGAGAGAGATCCGTGAAACCCTTTGGATCCCGCTACTCAAAGCTCCGTCTGGACCTCCAATGAGCATCTTTGAACATCTTTGAGCATCTCTGCCGACAACCCAACGCACTCATACATAAGGATGAGTGGTGTGAGGTCATCCACGTCTGGAAGCCTGAACAAGTGATAGAAGAACACCAACAGCAGGCTCGGGACCAATGAAAGGGGAAGAGGCGCCTAATTTGGTAAACCTATCCACCTCCTCATTCCCAAAGATTCCCATATGATCTGGAACCCAGACCAGGAGCACATCCTACAGTGAAGAAAGATCTTCCAGTCTTTTAGAACATTCCAACACCAATCTGGAAGTGAAGACACATGAGCTAAGCGCCTTCAACGCAGCCTGGCTTTCCGAGCAGATACAAACACCTTTTAAATTAGTGTTACGCACTCTCTCATCCGAAATACAATGAAGACAAAGATTTGCATAAACCTCAGCCTGGTAAACGGTGGCCCACTCACCAAGAGGAACCACCAAAAGGTCTCCCGTCTCAAAACAAACGGTAGCCCCAGACCTACTATCCATCCTGGAACCGTCCGTGTAGAATCGGAGATAATTCTCAGGAATCACTCAGACGGACCCAGGGTTAACCAATCTTCCCTAGAAGGCAACCTAACCCTGTAGGAATGACCAGAGATAAAAATCTTCAACATTCTATCAGAAGGGAAACCTGTAATGGGAATCCTTAAAAGCATCTCGATAAATGGTAGAATGACCATATCGCTTACCCTGCCAAAAACCTGCCTGTTTAATTCTACGACAGGCCTGATTTTTCACCTCCACAAAGAAAGGTAGAATTCCTAACAAAGTCTCAATGGATGCGGTCGGTGTAGTCCGAAACGCACCAGTCACCGCCAGACAAGCCAAGCGTTGGATTTATTAGCTTCCTCTAAGTTTTCATTTTTGAGAAAAGTAATGTCTCACCCACAACCATATACAAACATGTAATCTACACACACACAAGGACACACGGAACATTCGCTAAAATTATTTTTACTTTCTATTACTCCTAGTAAGAAGAAAGTACTGCAATTGTCCCAGATATCCCAAACTGAGTTTTCACCAGAAATAAGTGTTTTGGGATCCCTTGAATGCGAAAAAAATGTTAACAAAATATCTCAAAAACAAACAGTCGTAGGAAGCTCAAACTTGATATTACGTTAAGGCATTACCACAGGCGCATCAGACTCGAAGATTTTTTGGGTAAAAATTCATCAACCAGAAAAGTGCGACTTTACAAGAATGGTTTGTTCAGTTTTTCGTTATTTTTCGAAAATGGGCCAAACGATTTTTATTTTTAAAACTTCATATACCTATCAACTACACATACAAATACCTATCACTTTTATTAGGAACTTTTCCCCGGGAAAATTAATTTTTCAGGGAGAAACAGTAGGTTATACTTTTCTCTAAAGTAACACTTCAGTGTAATATATGGTTTTACCATTTAGATAATATTAATACATATTAGAAGCATTGATAGAATTCCAAATTTGAAGAATATCGGTTTACCCTAAGAGTGATTTTTACAAAATAGGTTTTTTTAATCCTCCACACTAGACTGAAACGACAAGAATTGAACAACCGCTATAGATTGCTTGAAAGACTACTAACGCTCCCTACTTTGTCTCGAACCTTACAATAATCTTAATATCCATTCGTGACCGTCCCTGCTTCCTCTTCTTATAAAAAAATTCCATAAAATCCTGTCCTACCATATAAACCCTTAAGCCGCAAAATCACTCCTCTCGAATCCTACATGACAATTTCTCCAATCATCTGAAACGTCAGTGGTCTCGAGATCTTCTTTCAACATGTGACAGTGAGTGATTTGCACTGGGTAGCTTCTCCATTTGTTTAGACGAAATATGAAGACACTGTTATAATATAGTTACAAGTTTACACAAACTGCACTGGACAAGTAATGATTTTATAGAATAAAAGGTGGGAGTAGAGGTATGACACGATGCGATGTTTATGGTTGAATCTGATAGATGTATAGATCTCTCACTGGCTTATATACAGGTTCTCCTACTCTAGCCTGCTTAAGTGAGAGAGTACTAGAGAGGGCCTTTTTTCTCTCGGTCGGGCTTGTGAACCCTACGCTCTTGCCGTTACAGCGAGCCCAATTAAACATTGTAACGTTGCAAGTTTTAAAGAAAAATTCTTGATTAAATTATATTAATTGGAGTAAGAGAAAATCGTGTTTTCCACCAGATTTTCTTCCTTTTTTTTTGCACACAGTGAAGAACACAAAACATATATTTTTTTGTTAAAACTCAATTTTGAAAACTTCTCACGATCGTAATATATTCTCTCACAGCACTAAGAGAAAACCAAACTGTAGAAATTAAAAAAACAAAAAAAAGGACAAGAAAAATGAGAAATTTATTTTTGTGGGTAATATTTTTCATGATCAATAAATTCTTTTTTTTATTTTGTTTTATTTTTTATCTGATAGAAATGCTATTCTATTCCATATTTCAGTATACTCTATACTGTATTGCATATTTTATACTACAAAGTGGTGGTGGTGAACCAAACTATAGAGAGAGATCCTGCCATCTGAAAGGTCACATAGTTCAATGACTTGTTGGATTAGTTCACTGTTTAATTCCTTTGGGGGTATTACTTTTTACTAATTTAAGGGCATGTACAATAAATAACTAAACTCGCTCTGATATTTCACTCTGTATTAATAATCTAGGTTTATTTAAAGATTTTCTTGTATTGAATACCATATTTTTAAACTAAAATATATCTAATTTAAATAATGTTTGATTGTTTTGCTAGGATGCAGAGCCCCATGATCCTAAGTGGAATGTCATGATCAAATTTTCTGAAGTTATATAAATATGCATACTGGGTGTCCCCAAAAAAGTATGTACGTAATACCCTTTAATAGTGATAGCTCAATTGAAGTTTTTTTATTTCCAAGTGTTTTTTTAATTTAAGGCGCGTCAACATCTGTGGTCATTGAGGCCGGGAGACGGTCATTGAGTGAGCTGCAGAGATTCCTAGTGAGAGAAAATCTAAGGGTAGCACTGCTGGTCTCCAACACGGGGACTCCGCGTTGCTAGTCCAGCACGCTACCACTGAGGAGCAAATCACTCCTTGGTTTTTTTCTTTAAGTTTTTCGTGATTTATCTGGAAAGTAGCTCCAACAATTTTCTTTAAACTTCGTACACTATCTACACACATAAATACTTACAATCTTTATTTGAAATATTTTCACTTCTGAAAAGATTGTGTGGAATGATGAGGCTATATTTAAATTAAATGGTCACAATTAAAAGGCCACAATTGCACCTACTGGAATGGTTGTTGTGGTTGGTTCCGTAGAGCTGGAAAACATAGCCTGCTTTTTTTTTTGTGGTCATTGACCGGATCCGGGCGTTCAACCATCAAAGATGTTTTTGTAAAAATTGTATGATAACACACGACTTGCCCAGAGCAAATTCAAGATAGTACACTGTAGTAGGAGTGTATCAACTAAATTGGCTCTGTGCATGTCTATGTTATCACACCGTTTTGACAAAAACATCCTGAAGATAGGCGAACGCCCGAATCCAGTCGATGACAACAAAAAGAAGCAGGTTATCACGGAAAATATTTCTGATGCACCACCGAAAATCAGATATTCTACATGTTACATGTGAAACATCATGTTAATTTATTAGAAGTTAAAGTATGGTGAGGCTTATCATCAAGCGGATTAATTGGACCATTCTTTTTTGACGCTACTGTCCCGCAATGGACTTGCTGAGACAATCTGTCATGCCAAACATTAGAGAGGACTTTGTAGATGAGGATTTCTATTTACAGCAATTAGGGTCCCCTCCTCCCATACTATCATCACGATGTTACATCCTACCTTGATGAGATTTTGCCAAACAGATGGGGTTTCGTGGAATACTCTTCGCGTACACCAAACCTCAAAGCACCACGAAGCACGCACATAAAACTCTTCAACTGTTTTTTTTTTTTTTTGAAGACAGTTCAAACAATATCTTTTCTTAGACATGACAGAAAACTAAACTTATTTTTAATCCAACATTTTATTTGAACAATTTTATGAAAACCTGATTTTTAGGATTATCTAAGGAAGTGATGAAAAGTGGCATTTTTCTAGAGTGCCATTTTACCATATCTACATGCCATTTTACTATATCTACATGTACATATCTAAATTGAATTAAATGTCTTAATTGAGTAACAATTAACAGAAACATTACGTTGAAGTGAACTCTTTACACGAGAACTTGGTGAATTTGCTCTGACTATGGATGAAAAAATCCGAAACCGGTCAGGAAGAAAATAAATATGCATGCTACGACGGATAAAATACCAGATATTATCCAGCATTGCGTATCCATCCACATATTCATGAATTAAATGTATTTGAATTACATTGCTTTTTTTGTAAGATGATAGATTAAATTAAAACATATTATAAAATGTTAGCAATGTAAAACCATCTGATACAAAAAAGTGGCATGAAATGTACGAAGAGAAAAATACTAATCTGTTCCCAGAAGACGACTGGATAAGAAGGCAGGAAATATAAACGTAAAACAAAAAGACTGAGGGAATTTCACTTACACAATAATAACACTAAAATAATAGTAAGCAATTAAGAGTTTAACCTTTCTACTCACCAAACTTGGGTCATACAATTCAAAGATAAATGTAACCGCATAAGGCAAGATTGTTTTTCGATAGGTTCTCAGCAACTCTTTAATTACTTTTTTTTACTTTTAGAAAGAAGAAATATTGCAATCGTGTCAAATTTTTTTTTAAATTGAGTTTACACCAAAATTACATGTTTGAGGTCCCCTGAATATGAAAAAATAGTCTATATATAAGTATATATATATAATATCTCAAAAAAGGAAAAAAATAAATCGCAAGAAGTTCAAACTTGATATTCTTCCGTTTAATTAACATCATCGTATCTGAACATGAACGTTTCAAGTGAAAATCCATGAAACGAAAGTACCACTTTATTGAATTTTTTTTTTATTTCCGTTTTTCGCGATTTCTCTAAACGACTGCATCAAATGATTTTCTTTAAATTTTCTATTATTATCTACACACAAAAATACTAAATCGTTTATTTGAAATATTTTCCCAAAAAATTTGATTATTCAGAGTTCTGTTGGTTCACTAGCACTAAGCTTTCCTGTTAGTTATCATTTCAGTATAATGTATAGATTCTACCACCTATATATTATAATATTCATGTAGGTACCGTAAAAGCGTTCCTAGACTTCCAAATTTGAAGAACTAATTAGTTAATCGGAACTGCCAGTTTACTTAGTAATTTTTGAGTTTTTTGGAACTTTCTCGAAACGTCTAAAACGATTTCTTCAACTGCACAGTTATAAACCTATCAGTTTTACTTTCTCTTACTTTCTAGTAAGGGAAGTATTCTAATCGTATCAAATTTTCGATATTGAGTTTTCACCGGAAATATCCGTTTTGAGGTCCCCTGAGTCCAAAAAAGTGGATTTTAGCTAATGGTCTTTGTGTGTGTGTGTGTGTATGTATGTGAACAGCATAGCTCAAAATGAAAAATCGGAAAAAATTCAAACTTGATATTCCGTTTAGTTATCATCCTGGGATCCGACAGTGGAACATCTGTCAAAATTCCTCAACCGGAAATGCCACTTTACTAGTTGGGTTTTTTATGTTTTTACAATTTTCTCAAAAAGGGCTCCAACGAATTTTTTCAAACTTGGTATATCTCTACTACATATACCAACAGCTACAACTATGTATTTGAAACATTTCTACGGGAAAATTCATTTAAGGGCACTTCTGGGGGAGGCGTGGGGTTAGGTTTTCATCTAAAGTGCTATTTCAGTTTATTAGACAATTCTAGCATCTAAATGATGTTATTTAGAATTAAATATGTTGTTGAAATTCCGAGTTTCAAAAAAAATCGGATAACCAAGAAGTGCGTTTACTTTCTTTACTAAATGATTTTTCCATTTTTTCACGATTTTCTTAAAAATGTTTCCGACGATTTTCTTGAAACTTCGTATATAAACTAAATATACAAAGATCTACAACTTCTATTTAAAACATTTCTCTGGGAAAATTCATTTAAGGGCATTTTTTTGGAAAGGAGTGGGGTTATGTTTTTCTCGAATATGCTATCATAGTTGATTATACAATTTTATGATCCAAACAAAATTAATTAGAAATAAATAGATGGCCGAAATTCCGAGTTTCAAGAAAATAAGGAAACCGGAAGTACGCTTTTACTTGACAGTTTTTCGACGAATTTCATTAGATTTGGCACACAAACTATAAAAATTTGTCAATTATAATTTTGAGAACTGGAGTAAGAGAAAGTTGTGTGAGTGTTTCACACCAGATTTTTTTGAAAATAATAATTTCTGTGCCGTTAAAATTAAAAAAAAAAAAAAATGTATTATTTGTTCAATAATATTGGCACTCTCTACAATGTAATCAATCATTCCTTACCAGCCTCTGTTAGTCGGGTGGCATTTGTCTCTACTTACTTACGCAAATTTTAATTTTTTTTCTCTTTCTCACACATTTACGGCTCCCTCTGTATGACTGGAAACTAATGTAATTAATTTTTGTAATTTTGTAAATTTTTCTTTGTTATCCTTAAGGGGGATGGATATTCTCCCAGGACAAAATAAAAGTTTCTGAGACAAACAGAAGAAAAACAATCCCCTTACGTTGTCAGAAGAGATTTCAAAGAAACTCCCCTCGCTGGTGCAAAATTTGTGCGTTTATCGGAAAGAATGAATAAGGGAATAGGAAGAACAGAGTAGTGTCCGATTACCCTCAAGTGCAGTGTAATCCTTCAGTTTTGCTTCTTACGACATCCATATCCTTGAACGATATTAGCCCCAATATACCGATGGCGCAAACGAAGGACAAAGATGGTTACTATATTTTTACTTTCTCTTACTCCTAGTAAGAGTGTACACAACAGTGAGAGAGAGAGAACAAAAGCCCAGCCGAGAGAAAACAGACTCTCTCTGGTACTCTCTGACTTAAACAGACTAGACTGGGGAGAACCTGTATATAAGCCAGTGAGAGATCTAGACATCTATCTATCAGATTCAACCACATACATCGCATCGTGTCATATATCTACTCTACCCCTTTATTCTATAAAATCATTACAAGTCCAGTGCAGTTTGTGTAAGCTTATAGTTTATATTATAACAGTGTCTTCATATCTCGTCTAATTAATCTATCCAAATTTCTCTCCTCATCAACTCCATTCTAAGAGGAAATATTATTGTAATCGAGCCAAATTTTCGATATCGAGTTTTCACCGGAAATATTCGTTTTGAGGTCCCCTAGGTGTGTGTGTGTGAAATGAAAAATCGTAGAAAGTTGAAACTTGATATTCCGTTTAGATATCAGCATGGGATCTGACAATAGGTTATCTGTCAAAATTCCTCAACCGGAAGTACCACTTTATTGGTTAGTTTTTTCTTTTACTTTTTTGCATTTTCTCAAAAATACCTACGACGATTATCTTCAAACCTGATATATCAACTACACATACAAAGTTGCTACAACTTTTATTTGAAACATTTCTCTGGGAAAATTCTTTTTAAGGGCACTTTTAGGGGAGAGGGTTGTGGTTATGTTTTTCTCTAAAGTACTATCATAATTGATTATACAAATCTACCATCCAAACAAAATTAATTAGAAATAAATAGATGACCAAATTGCTGAGTTTCAAGAAAATTAGTAAACTGGAAGTGCGCTTTTACTGGACAGTTTTTTTTTTTTTTAGATTTTCGACGAATTTCATTAAATTTTTGGTACACAAACTATAAAATTTGTCAAAACGTAATTTTGAGAACTGGAGTAAGAGAAAGTTGTGTGTGTTTTTCACACAAGATTTTTGTTTAATTAAAAATGTAGACAATTTTACACAAATAAAATAAACTAAATATATAATTAGGTACATAGGGAAAGTATTTGTTTAACTGAAATGAACGTAAGTAAGAAATATATATATATAGTAAGTATTTTTATTTAATTAATCTTGAAAGATAAATTGAAATTGAGGTGTATATATATATATTTCCTTTGGTTGGTAATAAATCAGACATTTCAATATATTAAACAATATATCCAGCTTTCAGGTAATATTATTTCCACTGTGATTACTCGTAGATAGAGCGAGCTGTTGGAAGCTTTTATTATTTTTTTCAATTTAGTGGACAAAAATAAATAACATTTAACAAAATGGATGACTGGAATTGGATTAGTTTAATTTTTCAATTAAAAAACAAACAAAAAAAATAAAAAAAACATCCCTTCAAAACAGTTTATAATCGATTCATTTCTAAGCACTTCCCTTTATCTAGGTCAAACGTAGCTTCACCAAAATTGTTAATTTAATTTTTCTACTCGCATTTTCTATAGTTATAGGCTTTTAAATGTATAGTTGAAGGGTGTGAAGTTTAAAGAAAATTTTTGGAGCCATATTTTTCCGAAGAATATGGCAGAAAGTTAAAAATTCTTGTGTAAATTTTCACTTAAAAAAATCAACAAAATTTCTTTTTATTATTTAGTTGCCTAACATGAAGGTGAATGGGATCAATCTTCTGTCAATCTTATGTCATGGATTCTTCAGAAATCTCTAAAATCAATTCTTTTGAAAAAAAATGTTTTAAATAGAAGTGATACATTTGTAAAAGTGTAATAAGTATTTTTAATTTAAAGAAAATCGTTGAAGCGTTTTTAAGAAAATTTCGAAAACAAAAAAAAATTGAGGAAAAAACCATTTAATAAAGTAGTAGCACTTTCTGATGCTAGATGTTGACTGAAACCGTCATGTCAGATGCAAATGGTGGTATCTAAACGGAATTCCAAGTTTGAACTTCCTAAGATTTTTAATTTTTTGTGATATTTAGTTCTAAATTACAGATAATGTATTAACATGTCGTTAGAAAAGAAAGGCATGGACTATAGAGAAATCCTAAGGCGTATCCCCAAACACCCTTAGATATCCCCAAGTATCAGTGGGGGAAGACTCATTGGCGCTGCCAATTTTCCCATAATTCATCACTCGGAACACCTAATAACGTTTCTTCCCAAAATATTTTTCAGTGTTTAGACAGGTTTATTTTATTATTTTTTTAAATTTAGAGTCGTCAATATCTATGGTGGTTATTGGCGCCCGGAGCCTTCTCAAGGAACTGGCAGCTATCATTGACATGTCCTCTCGTTACAGACACCGATAATCACCGGAGAGAGGGCTGTAGATGCTCCTAGAAAGAGAAAAATCTAAGTGTAGCACTGCACTCAAACCCGGGAACTTCGCGTGGGAGCCAAGCGCGCTAACACTAAGCTAATCCCTTTTATATATTTTAGTTTATTATTTTTCAATAATTGTGATGGATGAACATGTATCCCTGCCAATAGCTCTCAGAGAGCCAATTTAAGGAGCATATCTGGGCATTGGAAGAAGAAGTTAAAGAGAGTAGGGACTAGTCTAACCCGCCCTCCTATAAAGGGAGCATGATCGCTAATTCACTGTCATTCAAACGCCATTCGGAAGTACCATCAACACTCAAAAACCAATATTCCCTTACCGTCACTATGCCAGTGAGTGTGTCACTCTCTTCTTACGCTACCATACTCTCACTCTAAATTATACAGTGTAAAGCCCTTGTACTATATATTAGTCCTCGTGAATCGTACCATTATTCAAACATTTTTCACCTATGAATGTTTTAAGCTAGTTTTGAACAATTCATTTTACACAATTCATAATTTTATGTTTTTTATTATTGCAGACCTAAATACATTTGGTGACCATAAATCAATTTCAAAATTCATATTTTTTTTATTCTGATAGATATTTGGCAACTGTTGGCGCTTGATTTTATTTTGAAAACCCTGCTTAGAGAAATGGAAATGGAAATCAGAGATAAACCACAACCCCACTGGGGTTTCAGCGCCTGTAATGATGATGGTGTAAAGACCATATCATAAAAAGATATTGCAGGCAATAAAGTCCATCTAGTTCAAATCCAGGAAGTACTTAGGTGAATATGAATTCTGTTGACCAATTCTATTTTAAACCAACACAAATGGGGGAGTAAAACCACTTCTGAGGGGCCTAAATAAATCTGTCTTTTAGCGCATATTAAAATATATATATATTGATTCTTTTTTTCTTACTATTGTAAGAGAAATAAAACATCCTGATAAATTTAGAAATGGACTACGTTGGAAATACATATTTTAGGTTTTAAAAACCATAGAAAAAGTGAATTTTATAAACTAGATCTGTGTGAGTTTGTGTGTGTGCTTGGATTACTCAAGATATCGCAAAAATCGAGAAATCGTAGAAAGTAAAACTGGAGATTTCATTTGAATACTGCAAAAGGAAGTGATGATTAAGAAAAACCAAACTCAGAGAAGATGAGAGAGAATAAGAGAAAGTAAAAAACTTGAAACCAGGAGGATATGAAACTTTATTCATATCAAGGTATTATTCAAATAAAAACCTTTATTAAATAATAACCTCAAAGAATTTCAATATGGTGACGATGTCATTCCTAAAATGAAAAGGGATTAACTCAATGGAAGCTCCCTGGCAGTGGACCTAATGCAGAGTCCGAGTCCAGTGCTACCTTTAGATTTTTTTCTTCCAAGAGCCTGAACAGCTCACTTCCGGTATTGGGCAGTGTTATCTGTACGAGAGAAAAGTGAAAGTCAGAGGCCGCCAGTGCACTAAGAAGCCTCCTCCAAACGCCAATGACCTCAAATGTTGGACTTGCCTTAAATTAAAAAGTAAAAAACAAATAAAAAAGTTGTAAAGAAATTCATTTGGTTTTGAGGTGAAAAACTGTTTGCTTCCTAATCGAACTGACTCATAATTTTTTCAAAGTGCCGTCCTTAGAGAAAATGAGCCGTAGATCGGAAAGGACCCTAATCAGATGGTACAATGTCGGGGCTATAGGAAAGAAGGTGAAGCAAAACGCTTACTCCCATTAACTCTGATAATTTTACCTGATTCAAACTCATACGGCAGAAGGGAGCATAATGCTCATATAAATAATTCCCGCATAATGTTGTAGAATAGCTTTATTTCGATTAATTAAAAAAGCGATTAAAAAACGAAATTCATTGAATAAAATTGTACAATAAATACAGAAGAAAATACATAAAGAGAAGAATATATATACTGAGGTGAGATAACTCGGGTGTGCTCTGTTTAATAGAGAACAGTAAAAATTGAAGAGTGAAAATATTGAGTGGACTGTATATAACATAATTTAATTTATGAGAAATTAAAATATTAAACGTTTAGAAAAAATGAATATAATAAATTATATTTTAAAAATGGGTAGCAAATATTATTTATTATCACTCTCAGTAAGCCAAAGGAATGGCGCTTACCTTGAAAATTCAGAATCCTTGTTGCAAGTGTTGGAAGACCCATGTATCCCTTATCGGGGAAAAGGGGTGAGGAAAAATAGGAATGAGCAAATAATTCGCGTATGTGCATCCAACTCTTGAGGCTTGACCCATACACAGCTATTTGGCTGATGATCGTAGATATTAATTAAATGGGCTCCCAGATGCTGTACGGCAGGAAGTAACAACCATGTGATTTCACAATACACTTATGCAGGCCCGAGAGAACTAAGCCGCTAAGTCGACAAAAGGACCAGTTTATTAACACTATCCAGGAAAACCAGACGTAACAAACTTGGGTTTTTACAATTAAGAGCAACCGAACTGGCATGAATTGTATAGGTATTCATTGCGGCCCTATTCAAGGGAGTGTTGCATAACGACTTACTCCTTCGAGCTTACAATGGCGACTGTCGGAGAGAGGGGAAAATGCATAGGTTTACCCCTCTCTACACTTAGGACACGGCTAATAAATTAATAAATTATAATCAAGATAGTACAATAATCCCCTCCAAAATAAAATTATTGTACGCCGTTGGTGGCAAATTTAAAATTATATTAAATACCGAACAAAAATACTTTAAAAAATGTTCAGTAACAAAATTTTAAAAATATATAACCGTTATAGAGAAAGAAAAAAATAATATATCTTTTTCTTCTTTATTTTTAATCGATACTTATATGGGGGGGAGAGTAAAGTTAGTTGCAATTAATTAAATGTGCGCCTCAAATTGGTAGAAACGACCCTTAGAAACCGCAGTTAGGCATTAGTGGCATTCCCATTGTTGGAGCATTCTCTCTCTCTTCCTATGGGATAAATTAAATCTGGGCAATGTAAGGGAGAGGGCGGTGTATTTAGAATTATTGCTGTTGAAGGGAAGGTAATTTTCTACATACTAGCTAATCACATTTTATTTATTTATAAATAAAACAATTGAAATAAACTATATTCTATCTTTATTATATTAAGGTTTATTAAAAGCTCTGGTAGGATTCCAAAATTTTCATATTTAGTAAAAAATCTGATGAGAAATATATACACGACTTTCTCTCACTGCAGTTTACAGAATTATTACTGAGAATTTTTTTTGTTCCTTTCTATTTCCTAATATTCACTACAATATCGAATCTACTGGATCTGTAATGTAATGGGAGATGTGTATTTGTAGTGTGCTAGTACGCTGTATAGCACGAGCGGTTTTGTAAAAGGACTTGTAAGTATGTTTGAGATAAAGATAAAAGTATTCGTAATAAAAGTCACCACTGTTTTAAAAATAATTATATTACCTCTTAGTAAATTTAAGTATTTTACAATATCACAATTATAAATCAGATCTATATCTAGAATAAATGCAAATATCTATCACTGGCACTGAGCGATACCTGAAGTGTTCTGGCTTTCAAAGCAGAATGCAGACTAGTTGTTTGAAAGCAGAAGTCAGACTTGAATTCTTTGAAAGCTGAAGGCAGACTATTTTAAGGAATCTCTCTATAGCGGGGGAATTTTCTTTTACAAAAGAATTAACCCAACGGGATTTTTGTGCCTTTGTTTTCCCAATAGTAATGACCTAGATTTAATATACCTGATTCTAAAATACACTCTTTTTGAAGGTAAATTCACAGCACTAAGATAATTATAAAATATTTACAAAATATTATTTTGGATATTGTAAAATTTTCTAAACTCTCAACTATTTATTTTCATTGCTTTCTTCCACTACAGATCCAATGGAGGTACTTCCTTGTAATTTTAATTTATTTTCAGAGTAGTGGAGCCTTAATTATTGAGGAAGTCCCCAGGCCAGCGGCATTATAATCTTCTGGGAGAATTATCAGGGATGGCAACAAAGGGTTAGGGTTTTTGGATAAGAGGATTAGGATCGGCAGATGTCGATTTTCGCTGATGAGGATTAGGATCGGAATCATGCGATTTTTTTTATAATGAGATGTTATTAGCTGGTGTTCAAAAGGAATTTTGAGATCAGTATGAAAGGTCAGATTGGAGACAGCCACAAGGAACGCAAGGTGATTTTCGGAAGGACATTGTACTGGAAGCATCCGATACGGTTGGAATTGGAATGCTTGGACAAATCCCAAACCTCGCCTCCGTAATCCCATAGGAATTTTATGACTGTGTCTTTTGTTTTCAATTGTGTGCTTAGGAATATCGGTCAAAAAGTTTAGAAAAAAGTTTAAATCGTCACAGATATTTTCCATTATAGCCTACTTCTTTTTCGGGCGTTCGCCCATCATCAGGATGCGTTTGCCAAACAGTGTGATAACATAGATTTGCACAGAGCAAATTCAGTTTATACACTCTTTAAACCGTCTGTTGTTGATTTACACAAGTCTCTTCAGTCTAGTGTTAAGGTTTCAAGTTAATCGTTTGTCTAAGTATAAACTACCGAGATAGTGAACACAAGCTATCGTTAAGGATTACTATGGTCCCATGGAGAGATCATAGGTAAAAGGGTGGCGCGTCTGAAATTAAATTTTATAAATAGTTTAAATTTTCTTCAAACATTATTTTGATAACAGAGACATTTTTCCCGTGGTAGCCTGCTTCATTTTGTGGTCATCGACCGATTTCGGGCGTTCGCCAATCTTCAGGATGGGTTTGTCAGACAGTGTGATAACATAGACTTGCACAGAGCAAATTCAGTTTATACACTCAGTATCCCATCTCAAATTCAGTTTATACACTCACTGAGTCACCACACTGTCTGATCAACGCGTCCTGAAGATGGGCGAACGGCCCGAAACCGATCGATGACCACAAAATGAAGCAGGCTACCACGGAAAATGTCTCTGATACTTTCCAGCTCTGCGGAACCAATCGCTAGTACAAATAATTTTTATAACTAAATATTTAATTTTAAATTAACGGGAGAATCTAAATTCATAAAATGTAACATTACCGAGACACGTACACATAGACCATTTTCTAAAAACGATTTTATTCGGTCTTAGGGGATCTATAAAACGTATATTTCCGGGTGATTACTCAAAAATATCGGAAATTGGACACAATATCAATACTTCTTATTCGGGAGTAAAAGAAAATCAAAAACATATGTTCAAGAAAGTTTACATATATATATATATATATAAAAGATAGATACATGTAATTTAGAAAGTTTCAAGTTATACGTTGAGTTGGTAAAGTTGACAAGTTGTAAGAGAGATAGTTGATTCGAGATGGCAATGACTAACGGCGCCTAACATCACTTAACAACCTTGCACCATAATCCGTAATACTACTCTCTTCAGTTCTAGAACTGCTATAGGGGATAACCACACCTGCTACACCATCAAAACTATCATTACAATTTATATATATATATATATATATAAAATTGTGTTATTATCTATAAAAATAATAATATTTATTTACTGTTATATATAGAATACTATTATTTGTAATCACTGGAAGTGAAATATTGTGAACAATTTTAAATGTTCAAATCTAATTTAAATTAATGTTAAACTGTTCAATATAATTGAGTTTTTTATAGAAATATATTTTTTGAAGACCTCGAAGAAAATATATATTAAATACATAGTTGGTATTATAGTATATATTATAGTTTCTAAGCTATAATACATTGTAGTATGGTTTACTAGTTTCTATACTATAAATATATTTAAAGTATATATATTTGTAGTATATATATTTTATACGAGTATATATTATATACTCGTATAGTTTGTAAACTATAAAATATTCAAATTCCTTTCTAATCCCATTTATTTATTTATAAAATAAAATTTCCATAATTGAAAAATGTAATTTATCTACCCGCAAAAATATGTTCATATTTATTTAGTTTAAATTTTTCATAATATTCCCGCTATTAAAATACGAGTAGTTATCCTAGCTGTGTTCTATTTTCATGGTTTTTATTGTTGTCTTTTTCTTACAAAAATCTATTTGTGAAAAATATAGTATCTTTTTCAATTATTGCTAGTTTTTTAAGCTAATAATGTTTTTAAGCTTTATGAATCATTTGTTTTATAACTGACGCTCTTCATTGTTTTTTATACACACTTCTCCCATACTGTTTACATGTTTTTATAACTTAAATAACTTAAAGATGGTTTCGTATAAAAAAAAAAATCTGGTGTGAAACACTCACACAACTTTCTCTTACTCCAGTACTCAAAATTATAATTGACAAATTTTATAGTTAGTGTACCAAATTTAATGAAATTCGTCGAAAAGTGAAAACACTGTCCAGTAAAACTGTCCGGTTTACTAATTTCCTTGAAACTCGGAATTTGGTCATATATTAATTTCTAGTTATTTCAATTTGGATGACAGAATTGTATAATCAACTGTGATAGCATTTTTAAAGAAAAACATAACCCCCCTCCCCCAAAAGTCCCCTTAAATGAATTTATCAGGGGAAAAGTTTCAAATAAAAGTTGTAGCTCTTTATATGTATATTTAACAACGCTGGTTTAAAGAAAA